>CM059221.1:9376457-9391457 GCA_030347435.1 Clarias fuscus
TGGTTATTTAGAACCATTGGAAATATATATATATATATATATATATATATATATATATATATATATATATATATATATATATATATATATATATATATATATATATATATATATATATCTATACACACAAATATATTATTATATGCTGACTTTTCCTCAATATTACAGAAGCCAACACCAGCGTCAGTAGACATTAATGGTATCCAAGCAAAAGTTCCAGCTGTGTCTGTGGAAACATCTGGTATCCAAATCAGTGGTGTAACTGTATCAGCAGAGTCCAGTACAACAGCCAAAGACACACCTAAACAAGCGGGGACTCCCAACGTGTTCAATAAGATGTTTAAGAGGAAGTCTGAGCTTGTTCTTCCTGAACCTGAGGCTAACGTGTCTGCTGAAGTAGCGATCGCTCCTGTAAGTACAGACTGAGTATCAGAAGTCCGTAAATCACCTTATAATAATAATAATAAGAAGAAGAAGAAGAAGAATCATCATCATCATTTATTTTAAACATATATAATGTGACAAAATCTCACAGGAGTGGAACTGAATTGCTGTGCGGTTATAAGGAAACCACTTGTTAGTGAGACTAATTGAAAAAAAAAATCCTCCAGTTCACTAGGGAGCATAAACTGTTACTATGTACTGAATGACCAGGTTATCACATCTATGCAGGCTTTCTTTTCTTTTCTTTTCTTTTCTTTTCCTTCTTCCTAATATGAACATAATAGATTACGACTAGGACAAGATTTGTTGTGATCAAAATCTAAGTCCAAAGTCCAGACCTTCAACCCACTCAATGTCTTTGAGATGTCCTGGAGAAGACTTTACAGAGCGGTTCCACTCTCCAATCATCAATACATGATCTTGGCCAAAAAATTATGCCACTCTGAATGGAAATAAATGTAGTGACATTGTAAAAAAAAAAAGAAGAACATTTATTATTAATAATTATTATTATGTAATACTGAAACCATTCATATATAATTTATACAGTGCTGTACGAAATTTGGACTTTTGGATGCGGCCCAAATATCTGATTATATGCTGACGTTTCCTCAATATTACAGAATCCAACACCACCATCAGTAAACATTAATGGCATCCAAGTAAAAGCTCCAGCTGTGTCTGTGGAAACATCTGGTATCCAATTGAATGGTGTAACTGTATCAGCAGAGTCCAGTACAACAGCCAAAGACACACCTAAACAAGCGGGGACTCCCAACGTGTTCAATAAGATGTTTAAGAAGAAGTCTGGGCTACTTTCTCTTGAACCTGAGGCTAACGTGTCTGCTGAACTACAGACCGACAGCCAGATACCTGTAAGTACATCACTTCATGAGAGCTCTACATATCTCACATATTGTCCTTATAGGTGTTAGACTTTGAATTTAATGAGCTTATTTGACGTATATTTTGGAGGACCAAATTTTACATTTTACATTAGTCTGCATTATGTATAATAATAATAATAATAATAATAATAATAATAATAATAATAATAATAATAATAATAATAAAATCATATTTAATGATTATTTGCCAAAGTATGGTTATTTAAATCCTTGTGTTTTTTTCGGAATTTCGCTCAATGATTGACAAATCTTATTACAAGCTACTTGTCTATAAATTTTTTAGAACATGTCTTAAAGAGCATAGTAATGCTAATTAGTGTCAAAAGCATTCATACATAACATAATATAATTGTACACTCTTTTTGATTCAGCCCAAATATATTATTATATGCTGACGTTTCCTCAATATTACAGAATCCAACACCGGCATCAGTAGACATTAATGGCATCCAAGTAAAATCTCCGACTGTGTCTGTGGAAGCATCTGGTATCCAAGTCAGTGGTGTAACTGTATCAGCAGAGTCCAGTACACCAGCCAAAGACACACCTAAACAAGCGGGGACTCCCAACGTGTTCAATAAGATGTTTAAGAAGAAGTCTGAGCTTGTTCTTCCTGAATCTGAGACTAACGTGTCTGCTGAAGTAGCGATCGCCCCTGTAAGTACAGACTGAGTATCAGAAAAGTCTGTGAATCACCTTATTATAATAATAATAATAATAATAATAATAATAATAATAATAATAATAAATTATTTTCCACACACACAATGTGACAAACGCTCACAGGATTGGAACTGAATTGCTGTGCAGTTATAAGAAAACCACTTGTTAGTGCGACTAATTGAAGAAAAAATGCTTCAATTCACTAGGGAGCATAAAGAGTGGATTATAGAGCAATGGAAAAGGCCATGTGTTTTGTTATCTCTGTAGGTAGTGTTATGACCTGGGGTTGCTTCAGTTGGTCAGGTGTAGGCCATGTTATGTGGCAATAAAATGAAGTCAGCTGATGACCTGAATGTACTGAATGACCAGCTTATCACATTAATGCATCCTTTCTTTTCTGATGGCATGGACATATTAGATTACGGCTAGGACAAGATTTGTTGTTATCAAATTCTCAGCCCAGACTTTAACTCAACTCAATGACTTTTGGATATCCTGGAGATCTTGGCCAAAAGTTTATGCCACTCTGAATGGAAATAAATGTTGTGACACTGTATAAGATCGTCAAAAAATGCCACGGCAAATGCACCAATGAAAAGAAACCAATGAAATATTAAAGTGGACGGCTTTTTTAGTCAGGAAGTGTACTACTGTGTTATATTTATGGCTCATTCCTGAGCAAGAAAAAAATATTTGCATTTTGCATACATACGGATTGTATTTTTGCTAGCTCATGCTCTCTCTCTCTCTCTCTGTTCAGTTAATTTTGCACAGCAGTACAAATGTCCCACAAAACCAGCCAGGAAGACTGTTCATTTGAAAGATTTACCTTCAATAAGGCTGTTTTAGATAATACATTATTACATACATTATTATTATTATTATTATTATTATTATTATTATTATTATTAAGTATTATTGGTTAATACTGAAACCATTTGTGTATAATTTATACAGTGCTGTACTAAATTTGCACTTTTGGATTCGGCCCAAATATATTATTATATGCTGACGTTTCCTCAATATTACAGAATCCAACACCAGCATCAGTAGACATTAATGGCATCCAAGTAAAAGCTCCGACTGTGTCTGTGGAAACATCTGGTATCCAATTGAATGGTGTAACTGTATCAGCAGAGTCCAGTACACCAGCCAAAGACACACCTAAACAAGCGGGGACTCCCAACGTGTTCAATAAGATGTTTAAGAAGAAGTCTGGGCTACTTTCTCTTGAACCTGAGGCTAACGTGTCTGCTGAAGTACAGACCGACAGCCAGATACCTGTAAGTACATCACTTCATGAGAGCTCTACATATCTCACACTTTTACCTTGTAGGTGTTAGACTTTGAATTTAATGAGCTTATTTGATGTATATGGGATCAATAGACTCCATGTTGTTACTATTTTGATAACTGACCAAATTTTACATTTTACATTAGTCTGCATTACAAATTACACATGTACTTTTTCTATCAAACATTCTGATGAATGCATTATGTATAATAATAATAATAATAATAATAATAATAATAATAATAATAATAATAATACACTACATACAGTATTTTTTTTTGCAATTTTGCCCACTGATTGAAAAATCTTATTAAGCTACTTGTTCATACATATTTTAGAACAAGGCCTAAAGAGCCTAATGCATATTGAGTAATAATGCTAATTAATATCAAAATCATTTGTGCATAAAATAATATAGTTCTATACTTTTTTTGGATGTGGCATAAACATATTATGCTGATGTTTCACCATTATTACAGAAGCCAACAGCAGCATCAGTAGACGTTAATGGCATCCAAGTAAAAGCTCCGACTGTGTCTGTGGAAGCATCTGGTATGCAAGTCAGTGGTGTAACTGTATCAGCAGAGTCCAGTACACCAGCCAAAGACACACCTAAACAAGTGGGGACTCCCAACGTGTTCAATAAGATGTTTAAGAAGAAGTCTGAGCTTGTTCTTCCTGAACCTGAGGCTAACGTGTCTGCTGAAGTAGCGATCGCCCCTGTAAGTACAGACTGAGTATCAGAAAAGTCTGTGAATCACCTTATTATAATAATAATAATAATAATAATAATAATAATAAATTATTTTCCACACACACAATGTGACAAACACTCACAGGATTGGAACTGAATTGCTGTGCAGTTATAAGAAAACCACTTGTTAGTGAGACTAATTGAAGAAAAAATGCTTCAATTCACTAGGGAACATAAAGAGTGGATTATAGAGCAATGGAAAAGGCCATGTGTTTTGTTATCTCTGGAGGTAGTGTTATGACCTGGGGTTGCTTCAGTTGGTCAGGTGTAGGCCATGTTATGTGGCAATAAAATGAAGTCAGCTGATGACCTGAATGTACTGAATGACCAGCTTATCACATTAATGCATCCTTTCTTTTCTGATGGCATGGACATATTAGATTACGGCTAGGACAAGATTTGTTGTGATCAAATTCTCAGCCCAGACTTTAACTCAACTCAATGACTTTTGGATATCCTGGAGATCTTGGCCAAAAGTTTATGCCACTCTGAATGGAAATAAATGTTGTGACACTGTATAAGATCGTCAAAAAATGCCACGGCAAATGCACCAATGAAAAGAAACCAATGAAATATTAAAGTGGACGGCTTTTTTAGTCAGGAAGTGTACTACTGTGTTATATTTATGGCTCATTCCTGAGCAAGAAAAAAATATTTGCATTTTGCATACATGCGGATTGTATTTTTGCTAGCTCATGCTCTCTCTCTCTCTCTCTCTCTGTTCAGTTAATTTTGCACAGCAGTACAAATGTCCCACAAAACCAGCCAGGAAGACTGTTCATTTGAAAGATTTACCTTCAATAAGGCTGTTTTAGATAATACATTATTACATACATTATTATTATTATTATTATTATTATTATTATTATTATTATTATTATTAAGTATTATTGGTTAATACTGAAACCATTTGTGTATAATTTATACAGTGCTGTACTAAATTTGCACTTTTGGATTCGGCCCAAATATATTATTATATGCTGACGTTTCCTCAATATTACAGAATCCAACACCAGCATCAGTAGACATGAATGGCATCCAAGTAAAAGCTCCAGCTGTGTCTGTGGAAACATCTGGTATCCAATTGAATGGTGTAACTGTATCAGCAGAGTCCAGTACACCAGCCAAAGACACACCTAAACAAGCGGGGACTCCCAACGTGTTCAATAAGATGTTTAAGAAGAAGTCTGGGCTACTTTCTCTTGAACCTGAGGCTAACGTGTCTGCTGAAGTACAGACCGACAGCCAGATACCTGTAAGTACATCACTTCATGAGAGCTCTACATATCTCACACTTTTACCTTGTAGGTGTTAGACTTTGAATTTAATGAGCTTATTTGATGTATATGGGATCAATAGACTCCATGTTGTTACTATTTTGATAAATGACCAAATTTTACATTTTACATTAGTCTGCATTACAAATTACACATGTACTTTTTCTATCAAACATTCTGATGAATGCATTATGTATAATAATAATAATAATAATAATAATAATAATAATAATAATAATAATACACTACATACAGTATTTTTTTTTGCAATTTTGCCCACTGATTGAAAAATCTTATTAAGCTACTTGTTCATACATATTTTAGAACAAGGCCTAAAGAGCCTAATGCATATTGAGTAATAATGCTAATTAATATCAAAATCATTTGTGCATAAAATAATATAGTTCTATACTTTTTTTGGATGTGGCATAAACATATTATGCTGATGTTTCACCATTATTACAGAAGCCAACAGCAGCATCAGTAGACGTTAATGGCATCCAAGTAAAAGCTCCGACTGTGTCTGTGGAAGCATCTGGTATGCAAGTCAGTGGTGTAACTGTATCAGCAGAGTCCAGTACACCAGCCAAAGACACACCTAAACAAGTGGGGACTCCCAAAGTGTTCAATAAGATGTTTAAGAAGAAGTCTGGGCTACTTTGTTTCGAACCTGAGTCTAACGTGGCTGCTGAACTAGCAATTGTCCCTAAAGTACAGACCGACAACCAGATTCCTGTAAGTACATCACTTCATGAGTGTTCTACATATTGCACACATTTTCACATATTTTTCTTATAGGTGTTACACTTGAAATGTAATGACTTTATCTATGTGCATACCTGCAACAGACTCCAGTTTGCTAACTGACAAATCCTTACCTTTGTCTGCATTATAAATAACATATGAACTTTGTCTATTAAACATTCTGATAAATATATAATGTAGAAAAATCTTACATCATCATAATAATAATAATAATAATAATAATAATAATAATAATAAACCCTACATAAATATTATTTAAGAACTAGTTGTCATAGTAAAACACACAAATATAGATATTCATCTACAGTCTCTGATAGAAAATCGTATCATAACCTCTGTGTCCATAACATGGAACATATCCAATATTTTCAAAATGCATACTAAGTAGTTGTGCTAATTAATACTGATTAACCTATTCGTACATAATGATATGATATGCACTTTTGGATGCAGCCCAAATATCTGATTATATAATAAGTTTAAGTTTGCTTGTATGCTTAGCTTATAAGTTAGCTTATGTGGTTTATTTAAAACTAGTGAATGTGAATTTTTTTGGAGTTTCACTATGTGGCAGGAAAAATGTTCCTGAAACTACATACTTAACCAGATGTATATCTAATGGTGTAATTCATACTAAGTGGAATAACACCAACGCCGTGCTATTTAGTGCAGTGTTATACACCTAAGGATATACCGCAAAATCCCCAAAGTTGAATTAACACCCAGAGTGTATATTTAAGAAATTCAATGTAGATTTGTAACCATTTGCCATATATAAGCACTCTGGGGGTTTATTTAACCCTGGGAATTTTTCTGTGTACAATTATTGGCTTACTATTTCTCATTTCTCGTTTCTCAAATATTTTTATCTTACTATGCAAATTCAATGTTATCTTCAATATCACAGAAGCATTACAAATAATAATAATAATAATAATAATAATAATAATAATAATATAAAAAGTAATAATAATAGTGTGGCATATGAGTTGTGGCATACAGCTGTTATTGTTACTGAGATCCAGATTATTACTAAAACCCCTAGGAAGAAAAGTCTATTTAACAAGAAAAAACTAAAACTCCATCACCCTTGAATCCACTTTCTACATATAGTATGGTATATTTTTGTCTATTATGTCAATTTCTCTTGCTTTTGACTTCCCAAGGTTTGCCTGCTTGTTCTCATGTGTGACTTTATGTGGAACTTATATATTTTAATAAGCCAACATTTTTTTTACAAATAAATACAAAGAAAATATAAATTAATTAATTAGTAATAATAATAAATAAATAAATAAATAAATAAATAAATAAATAAATAAATTCTAGATTTAAAAGGAAAACATGCTTGAGTATGTAACAAGGGAGCTACTTTTATTATTTTAATTATATTAATAGTAAACCCAGCTGCTAATCTAAGACTTTGTAATTGTAACATTTGGAACTTTGGAACTCTTTGTTCCTTTGGAAATGCAAATGCTTGTTTAAGTTTCCTGAAAAAAATTCTGCTTAGCTGTAGTTACAGTGTTAAATCTTTGTTGACTTTGTAGTTTGCAAAAGGAATATTGATCTGATGTCCTTAAATCAGCAGCAGAGCAACTTCACCAGAGTGCGTAAATGAAACAACTATGACGAAAGTGAAATTGTGTCAGGGTATTGTTGACTAGATTGTAATAGTATGCACATTCCTTATTCAGCTATTTAGCCAAATAAATTATTTGGCAAAATTAAATACTTTAGTTGAACTATAAGCGTATAAACGTTTAAATCTTAAAATCTTATCTTCTTAATCTTTCACACTTTAAATCTTAAAGTTTGACAGGGTTGATTGATTTTAGATACCCGTGGTAAATTTGTAACATGTGCAAACATTACTAGCGTCATCTCTGGGGTGTCAGCTAACATCAAAATAATGACTAGCTGAAAAACAGATAGCAGCAGATAAATTACAGTCATGGAGAACAGGCTAAAGATCTGCTAAAATGTCACCTTATGTCTTTACAAATATGAGAAGAGTTCAAGTCAAACTGGGACTTTTTCTTGTGCAGAATAAAAGAGGACAGTTATGAGAGTAAAAACTACTTTTATTTCTCTATATAATCCCCTGCTATACTAATGCACTTATCCCAGTGTTTCACTAGTGCTTGGAACCATCGAGGTAGAAAGTTTTCTCAGTACGCCGGCGCCATGATCAGACTGCCGGCTTCACGTCTAAAACGATGGCCACCCAGGAACTCCTTTAATGGCTCAAACATGTGGAAATCACTTGGTAAGGACTGTACGGGGGATGCGGCAATAACTCCCAGGCGAGTTCCTGTAATGGTCAAGTGGTGTTGGTGAATGATTGGTATGTACAGTTCCAACAGACAGATGTGTCGCTTTTACAAGTTGGTTATCCATCAATTTTCAAGGACAAGGCGTTCCACTCGCTGAATGTTTACAGGAATGACTGCAGTAGTCTCCGAGCCACTTCAGCTGGGATCGTCATTGATGTATGGCCTTCTTTAAAACGTGTGCCTGATTGAAATGTTTTACTGCAGCTAAGTCTCATCATTGTACGGTGCTTAAAGTCCTCTGTAAATGTCAATCAGTGGTGGCTCAGACAGCTAAGGTTGGTGCTTTGGGGGATCTGAGGATCAGTGTTCGAGCCCTGCCGTCAGTGGGTTGCCACACCCCATACTACCCAGACATAGCCTGCAGTGCCAGTCCCAAGCCTGGATAAACCGGCAGCGTGAGCACCTTTCTTAAGAACCTGTGCCAGTTGTGTGCGCATTGGATGGTCCGCTTTGGCGACCCTTTGATGGGAACAGCGAAGTCCCAGTTTGACTTGAACTGTAGTAACTGAATTTTTCGAAAAAGTAGTAAGTTAAATATAGTGGATTTGTTCATAGAAAAGAATTGTGAAAGAACACCTCAAACCAGGCCAGTAACAAAGTGTCACTTTTCACCTGTGTGTTTTGAAAGTACAAATCATTCTATCATTTCTTAATATTTCATCATCCTGCTTGGTGTGCACAGTCATGGGGCCATGATTGAATTCTTAAGGTTTATGAGGGTTTCACTGTTTCACTGTTCTCAAATACTCATAAAATCCCATATCCACTCCTAGTGAGACAATGAAACATTATTTAAATCAAACATTCCTGCTAATATTAAACAGCAGAGGCTTTATGATCATTAAATGGTAAGACACCGAAGGCTAAAACAGCGCACATACATATCGCATAGATTTCCTCTATGGTATATAATTATATGTAATTATTATATGTAATTATTATATGTAATTATATGTAATTATGGTAATTATGGTCTTATAACTTTATGACATGACAAAATATTAACACTCAACCATCAAGGTATTTCATTGTTATTTCATTGTTTTTGTCAACGCACAATCAACAGCATTAATCAAGGTTTTCAGTTCTGACTAATTGGTGTAATCACATCAAATGTCATATGTTAAATCAAGTCACATATGTCAGGCTGTTATGTATCATCATGATATAAACATCAATTTCCTTAATACACCTTTATACACTGTGGTAACCTTCACTTTTTTATGCATTTTAAAATTCTGTTATACATATATATATGTATGCACACTTCAGATAAATAAAAACTTATATATATATATATATATATATATATATATATATATATATATATATATATATATATATATATAAATACAAAAAATTTATCATCTTATAATTTATTTAATTTATAAATAAATACAAAAACTTATATGTAAAATATTTGAATTCTAAATGTATCGCTTTAAGTTATATATTGATATATATGATAATAATATGATAGTAATGTGATATTATAGATTAATATCATATTAATAATATTATCATACTATCTTCCGACAGTTCAAAGACCTGCAGATTAGGCTAACTGGCATTTTCAAATTGCCCGTAGTATGTGAATGAGTGTGTGAGTGTATGTGTGTGTGTCGTGCGATGGATTGGCACCCTGTCCAGCGTGTACCCCGCCTCATGCCCTAAGTCTCCTGGAATAGGCCCCAGGCCCCCCACGACCCTCAATACAGGATAAAGCGGTATAGACAATGAGTGAGTGAGAGAGTGAGACATCATGCTAGTTTTCTTTTCCTGAAGTGTGTATACATTCTCATATTCAGAATCTCAGTTTCTACATGACCAGCATTCCTGAAATTTTAATACGGGTAGTGTAAATATGAAAATATCAGCAATCAACTGGCAAGAAATGATTGTGATATTACTCGGTTAACCAGTAGTGCCTTGATTTAAACTGTTGTAAATAAATAAATAAATGCATAACAATGATGCAGGTTTTATACATAGAATTTTTTATGTTTTCATTGACTATGAAGGTGAGTGGTTTCATGGTACATCTCTAATAACAGGTCATTATAACTGTATGTTGTTTCTGATGTGAATTTTATTAGCTTTGAAATATGTTTCTTGTTGGATCAGTGAAATGTCCTGAATCCATGTATTAAAGAAATAGGGAATTTTGATTTAACCTTGTGTTGATCGCTCATGTTAAAAGGAAGCAGGATACAGAACAAAACATAGAAGAAGTTAATTGCCTCCACTCAATCTGCACCCATGTCTGAAGATAACACTCAGAACACCTCAGATGATAGCGCTGGAATAAGTTAATAAGTAAAGCTGTATCGGTGGATGATGCGGATTCGAAGAATGAGACTAACACTCCTGGCTGCATTGAAGAGGCCTTCAAGAAGATCCAGAGTGTGCAGGTTATTCAGCAGAATACACACAGCTGCTCTTTCAGTTAAAGTCTGCGTGCATTAAGATTGTGAGAGGGACTTCTAGGGACTCCTATAAGCCTGTCTGGGTGAATGTCAATACTAACAGAACATTCAAGCAGATTAGAGTTGATGTTTGTCTGAGCTTGGACAATGAGACAAAATGTTGGGATGAGGCTAGATTTGAAATGGACTCTGCAGCGGGGATCGCCGCTGAGATCTCGGACGATGTCTATGTATGGGTCAGCGTAAGTCTGATATCTCCAAAGTAGACGCACGGAAAATGGAGGTCCCTTGCATGGATGAACTCAATGGACGGGATTAACCAATGAACTAAACAATTTTTTATGAACCTAAACTCAAGAATTCTTTTATTTATTAGTACCTTTATTAATTTACTGGAACAACAAAAACATCCAAATTGTCAGGGAATCTCAACTGATTTTGAGCAATACTTTAAACCTTGGAGTAACCCATTTGATTAAGTAAATTATAGTAAAATTAAGTTGAGTCATGGGACTGATAGGTACCATCTTGAAACAATCAGGCGCAACTTTGGGTTAATCCTAGCTCAAGGGTTTGTCAGCATTCTTCCAGAGTTTGATCATAACGAACCAATCTAAACTGAAGTTGAGTTGAGATGCTTTTGTGTGATACTGAGATTTGTTTTTCACAAGTCGAACAATCTAACTGAAATTCACATCATTTCTTATAAACTAATGACATGATACTAACCACTATGGTTTATATAGAATTAACGTTTGCAACCAGTATAAATTTGAGTTGTATTAATTAAATAAATGATATACAGTATCAACGCTGGCAGGCATGAAACAGACACACACAAGCCTTAAGTCAAGAACATTGCTGAATATCAATGAGTGAGGGGGAAAAAGCAGGCATTAATGAAAGGGTGATTGTTGCCGGAGCCCCGAGTAGGCAGAGGCATGGCTGGAATTGTGCAGTGCTTCAATGCACCGATTAACAGCTACTGCACATCAGCTGTAGGGCCGGAACGCGTTTGCGAGCGCTAATTCTCTACGTTCGTCTATAGGAGCCTACAGACATAACGCCAAGCACACAGCCTGAGAAACAGCCACAGGGTGAAGATCCCACTGAGGTCACGCAAGACAGCACCCAACCTGAACAGATCGACACCGAGGAAAACTCAGTTATGAACTTTTTCAAAACACTTGTAAGTACTTTTTATTCTTATCCGATGCAATTAGCAGGCATTTTTAAAATGTAGATCTTAGTGTGAGTGAGATGATTAATGAGGAATGTCAGGAATTTAATGAAGCATTGGGTTGCTTTGAAATGCTTATTTATTTATTTATCTGAGTTGAAATGGGTTATAATGAAGAATAGGTCTGGTTTATAATTAGTTCATGTATCAAATCTACTGAATGTGCTTAAAATAAAAACAAATAAATTGGTAACACCTTACATTTAACTATATATATATATATATATATATATATATATATATTTATATATATATATATATATATATATATATTATTCTTAGGTATTTATAATATAAATACCTAAGAATATATTATATAATATTATAAATTATAATATAATATAAACAATATACAGGACTATAAATGATTGAATTTCTTTTTTATGGTACAGTCGTCACAGTGTCTGTAGTCTTTACTATTGCTGCACTGAAAAGAAAAATGTAAATGATAAATTAAATAATAACTGTTAATGATAAATATCAGTGTCCTGTAGGCTACACCTTCCATATATTGCATGCTGCTTTTCAGGAGATTTATAATTTCCTCACTGCCCTGAAGTTGATCTCTTTCAGGACATAAACTATCCTCTGGCCCTGTGCTAAATCAAGCCTTTGAACATGTCAGAATGTGGCAGCCTTTGTTTTGCTGCATAATGTGTGCTCACAAGAGAGTTCTGTGTATTTGGAAGTAGTGATGGGCTGTGATAAAGCATGGGCAGGCCTACGCCATCTCTAGAGGACAATGGCTGACTCAATATGAGAAACCATGTTCACTGTGAGCCCTGCCATGGAGCTCTTTGTGCGTTTCTGGTGCAAGTTCTTGAGGCCTGACAGTGAAACACTGCACTATATACATCTCTATCTGTCTGTCTATCTGTCTATCTATCTATCTATCTGTCTATCTGTCTATCTATCTATCTATCTATCTCTCTGGTCTGTCTGTGTGTCTGCCTGTGTTTATATGAGTCCAACTGAACTCAAATAAGATAAGATATACCTTTATTTGTCCCACATTGGGGACATTTCCACATTACAGCAGCAAAGAACAATGTGCAAACATAAAGTAGTGATAGTACCGTGTATGAACACAAAAGTAAAGAAAAAGAAACATTATCAAAAACAAATATTTATACACAGCACAGTGTATGAATAAAAATGAAAGTAATTCCTCCAATCAAATTACTCTTATTGCACAGTTAAAAAGATGTTATTGCACAGTTTCTATTGCAAAAAATGTAAGATATTGTGAGATAATATAACTATGTTTACGATATTGTAACTATTGTAACGATGTTGTAAAATTGTATGTATTGTAACAACAAACTAACCAAACCATATCACAGTATATCACAAGCTGTGAAAGCTTTAGATAGATAGATAGATAGATAGATAGATAGATAGATAGATAGATAGATAGATAGATAGATAGATAGATAGAAAAACAATGCATGCAGTACATTAAGTAAAGAATAAACCACTTCTAGACATGCTTCTAGACATGCTGTAATAGGACGACAGAATGCACGGCAGAATGCACATCCAGAATGCACTTATTTTATTTCTTTTAAGCACAGAAAATCTTCCATCCTGACAATTTACAATTTGTTACTAAACAACACATCAACCATTATAGCAGCTACAAACTGATCATTGTTTCTTTTGCACTCTTTCTTGTAACTTGTCATGTCATGGGTTTAAAAAGTGTAATGTCTTACAATGCCCATAGTTACCATCCTATCCTATCCTATCAATGATTTATTTATTTATTTATCGATTTATTTAATGGTGGTGGGGGGGGGGGGGGGGGGGGCGTCACATACATTGTTAAGTTTGTTGTTACTACAGAAACAACAGCATATTCAAATGATCATTTTAATGATAACCTACGACTAAACAGCATCTTCTGAACTGAATGCCATATTTGTCTGTATGTCACATTTGCAAAATTAAATATTTTGCTAAAACATGCAGACTTCATGGTTTTCCACTGTCAACCCAAGCATGCTTCTCTACATTCAAAGGTGTCTTCAACCAAAACGACGAAAGAAGCGACGGCTAGTCCTGATGTCTCAAAAGAACAACAGGTAAATCGATTGCATAATTTAAGACAGATTGCACACCTCCTCCTATCGCACCTTCGGATGATGTTAATGCGATGGTTAATAAAACATTTTCATTTGACTCTTTCCTCCAGACCGTAATTGTGACAGCTTTTCTTATCGTGTATCTGATTCCCATTTGCGCATTGTTGCACTCTGTGTGTGTAATGAGGTTTTACAGATTTTTCCCTTCACTGCCAAAGTTATTGGCACTATTAATTTTCCTCAGTTGCTTAGTCAGATTTCGGTTTCCTGCCTTCAATCTTAGGAAGTTAATGCATCGTGGTAGACTGCAAGCCGACAGAAGCCATTTCGGTTCTTGATAGTCATTTATAGTATTCCCCAGCTGACTGATTAATCCTTTATTGCGTAAAAAAGAAGTGTGGAGTTTTATGACTCATCAAGCTGGAACTACTGTACGCGCTTGTCTTTTATCAACGACTCCTGATGTGTCAGGGCCTTCCACACTAGCGGCTGAATGGAAAGAAGAGCCTTTTACAAACAATGCCTCCGCATGCCTCACAGCAAGACATCTAACCAAAGACCTGGGACAAAAAGACTAACAAAAACATGCAGTATATTGTTTAAAGCTGTGTACATTTGCAAACAGCAATGACACACACTCATACACAACAACAACAAAAAATACCCTCAGCTTTTTGTGTCTCCTTTTTTTCTCAATGTGCAGTCACACAAAGAAACTCCACCAGCTCCAGCGACAAATGTAAGAGGCTCCTTTGGTAATACAACGTTAAACCTGGCAGTGAGTTGGAAATTGTGTGCTAATTCCCCAA
>CM059221.1:9396457-9511457 GCA_030347435.1 Clarias fuscus
ATAATAATTATATATGAGAGTCGTGTCTCAAGAGGAAAAGTTGTCATATTTAATGCAGTGGTCAAATAGTCTATGTATGTTGAATGTAGGTCATGTTTTCTCAACTTATCTCATCTCCAAGTAAGTGAAGAATACAATACACAATACATAAAATACTACTCCAAAGCAAGCAAATATATCAGTCATAGTGCCAGCAGTGAGCTTCAATGAGGACATGTTTGAGCTAGATGCATAAAGGAAGCTTATTTAAATAAGAATCCAGTTGTCAGACAGGTTGTGATCAGTTGTGCTTAAGGCTGTGAAACTCACCAAAAGTGAGTAGGAAAACTCTAAAAGTCTCCATCTGCTTATGCCGTTTGATTGTTTCTCAGGGTCAAAAACGCCATTCTGACGTCGAAGTGCAAACGGAGCCCGTGGCACCGGAGAAGGCCAAATAAGAACCTTGCTTTGGTTTCATCGTCTGCACAGAAAACACGCTTTGCTTGTACATAGGTATCCTTATCTGAATGTCCTGACCAGAGCCCAGGGATTAATCCCAATTTAATCTCCACTACTGAGTGAACTGAGAAAGTATCATATAAATGGCCATTCCAATCATTCATTCCCATTTGTCAAGAATTCTTGGGTTGAGCTTAAATACTCTCAAAGTCACTCAATAATAGTTGATTCTTTTGAGGACCAAATTTGCAAGCTGTATGATGAAACGCAATAGGAGGCTTTGCACGTTTTGCAAGAAGTTTAAAGAAACTGCGATGGAGGAGAGTTGAAAAAGTGATTTCGCAACATTACAATGACATGCTGTTCCTCTTAAATGGGAACATTAATGCAAAAGAAAAAAAAAACTACTGTCTACACTGTCACAATACAATTAACTCCTCCGTATGAAAGTTATCACATGCAGATTGACTTGTTTCCAGCTTTTGATGAAAAAAAAAAAAAAATTTTGTAGACCTGCACATAAAATTTCCGCACATTTGTGCACAATAATCATTCATACGGCTGTAAAAACAATCTGCAAAGACTTACTCATTCCATTACAGCGTCTCATCAAAACCTCCAACCTTCTCACTCAGTTGTTGTTTGGTAGTAACAATAATTACAATGTTAGTTCTTAAAACATTCATTGTCCATCGCTAGTGTTTCATGCTAACGCATATTTTACTAACATATTATCATTGTCACACTTTCACACACCACACACAGGCTTTATTATTGAATAGGTTAGTCATTAGTGTTTTCAAATGGGCACTCCTTTTTTTTTTTGTTGTACTACCTAAAACTTATGCTCAAGCCTTTACTAAGTATATGAAATATATATTGAAAAATAGCGCACTGTTCATATGGGGGGGAAAATCCATCTGGTTTCTCTTACTTTCTCATGTATTGAAATCTCACTGGCTTTTGGTGGATCCAGTTTAAATGCTTTCTGTGAAATAGTATTGAGTATGAGATTTTCTGTCTGCTCTTACTGCACATTTAAAGAGAACTTTTCCCTTTTTCATATATTATTTTATTTCTGAATTTGACAGACAGACTTTTTTTGTTGTTGTTGCTCGTAATCAACTAATGTCAAAAGAATCTTTGGTCTCTGTAATTGTAATTATGCATCTTTGTTAATAAAAATGTAAGGGTACACCATGGCTCTTTTCTTTTTTTTTTTTCATTTAGACCTAGATTTTACATGCAAATATGTCAGATCAATACAATTTTCCAGGCGTCTGATACGATGAAAAAAAGCACTTTGATTAGGGCTAAAGAGCTATATTGTCTGTGTTATCAGCTGCAGTGTAATAAAGGGAGGGAGGCCATTGCAGAGGGGCAGCAGAAGGCCTGGAGGCCCCCATGTCAGTGTTAATGTGTGTCACAGCCTGAACTGCCTCAAAGCCCTCTGCTTGATAGAGAGAGAGAAGGAGGGAGAGAGGAAAAGAGTGGTTGTAGGCATCAGATTTCAAGACCCTAGGGGTCCTAAGCCACTTTATGAATAATGGAACCTGTTATATTTCCAAATTAGTAGGAATTCCAACAAAAGTGGGTGTCTAGAGTACAATCTTGAATCATATTTCAGTAATGAAATATGGTCGGTATGAATCACATGAATTGCAGAATAATATGAATAAGGGCCATTGCTGCGTTTTTCCTGGCAGGAAGGTAACAACCAATTAGTTGTGAATACACACACATACTGTACGTATGTAGAATATACCAGGATACAACAAATATATGAGTACAAAAGCTGTGTTTGCCTCTTTGTCTTAGGCAGATAGCTCAAATTTAGTAATAAGTTCATAAGTAATAATAGAAAATCTTGTGCAAATTCTATTCTTCATACACTTTCTACTACAGCATTCTACTAAAGCCTTAGACTCTCAAACCACATCCTGTTGAGTTGAACTTCATTCAACCACAGTTATTCACATAGATATTTATTTTCTGTTTACATTGTATGTAAGCATTTTAGTATAGTTTGACAATGAGTATTTCTTTTCCAGCAACATTATCCACAATGGAAAAGGGCACATCCATTAAAAAGTCAGCATATGCTGCCAAGCCGAGTGCTCATCCTAAGCCAGCAGGCACAATGGCTGGGGTAGTGCGATGGCCTGGCCTTTTAGCTCAACAACATTTACCCCCACTTGTCATGTCACAGTGCATCCAGCAGCAACGTTTCCATTTCAAAAGCCGCCTGTTTGGGCTTGAGCAGCAACTTCAGTGAAAGATTTGCAGAACAAAAGATTCCCTTGGCCCCTAACCTGTCGCATTTGTTCTCAAGGTTCATTCTGCTCATGCTTATTACTAATTTCTCTGACCTTTTTTTTTTTTTTTTTTTAAATCATCTCTACAGACAAAAGTTGACATAAGATTTGTTGTAAGAACAACAATTATTTATATTTAAATAATATAATTATGTATTAAGTAAAGTTTAGGTGAGGGATATAAGCCATTCGTTTGTCAGGAATTGAGTTCAGTGTAATTATAGTTCTTTGTGTGTGCAAATTATCAGCATGTGCGTATGTTTTGAGATCCAAATTATGTGGAGTTACTTTAGTTCTTCAAAACTGTTTATGATTTAATAACTATGCAATTCGGTTAATACTAATACGTTAATTTTAACCACTGTGTTTATTAAAGTTCTCTATTGTAGGAAAATTATTTCATTTATTCATCTGACTGCTTCATTTGTCTCTCTCTGCATATTATGGAGCTAAGAAATAATAATAATAATAATAATAATAATAATAATAAACATTGTCTAGAAGACATTCCGTTCCAAGAAGGTTACGGCAAGAGTCGTGGGGAGAACAATGAAGTCAGCTGCTCCTGACACATTAAGACAAAACCAGACATACCACACACACGCGCGCACACACACAGGCAGCCATTACACACATGAGCTAGTTGCTGAATATACCATCACACTCACATAACACAAACGTTTCAGTAACACAGAAACACAGAACTATAAGTTAAATGTTAAGTGTTGAATGTGAATCTAGTTTTACTAATAGACTATATTTGATATGTGAGTTTCCACAGAATACAATAGGATATGTTACAATAGAATAGAATGGGAAAAGTCAGTTTTAAGGTTTTATTTAGCAAGTTTAAACAACAATTTATATCATGAAACAAAGAAGCAATCAATACTTAGAATACTTTCTGTAAATTATATGCAATGGCTTGTGTATGGTACAGTGTAAAGACCAACACTGCATAGCACAGACATAGCTACGGACTTACATTCATTCATAAAGAATGAAGCAGTGTAGAGAAGAATAGAATTGCAAAAGATTTTTTTTTAAATCAGATATACATTCATATGTGTAGCTCATGCCTGTTTCTACATAGGGAAGGTCACTTGGCTTTTATTATATCTAAAGTATTAACAAACATCTAGTCTGATCTTTCTTTTGTTTTTTTAATCTAATCAGTCAGAAGAAATAAGAACGCATTCTGTTCTATTTCATGCTTTTGTTACCTACTGATTTGAGCAGCTATTCAGGCTGATTTAATCCCCGAGGGAATCCATCCCCCTCCCCTGTGGCCCAACTGTGACAACTTCACACTCTCTGAAAAGGACAATTCTGCTGTGCTGTCATGCTACAGTTGCATTAAAACATGTAAAGTGTCACAAGCACTTCTTGAACATTTTGCCTTTCACTCAATGATTTTGCCTTTAAATACATATGGATCAGGTGACCTGACTGCCAGCATAAGGAATGTTTTTTTTTTAGCTAAGCTGATCACCAGACTGAATAAACAGAATATTTTTGCTCACTTGTTCACCATAACCTTTTAAATAAATGCGAAATAATTCCAAATTCAGTATGCTTGACTTATAGGTAAGTGCAAAAGTTACATGTTCTAATGTACATGATAAACTTTCTACATTACATACAATTACATACGTGTCATATAAACAAATGTGATATACATTGCATACTTGACTTTTTACTGTTACTTTTTTTATATCTACACATATCTTTTTCAGGCAGCTTCATCTCCCCCCCAGAGATAAAACACCCCTTTCCAGATTACTAGCTGCTCACAGGGCTTTTGTGGTGCCACAACAATAGCAAATGAGCGGGGGGCCTCGGTATGTCACATGTGGTGCCTTTGATTACCATTCTAGGCTTGTTTGTATGACAGAAACTCAGGAAGAAGCAAGAATTCTCCAAAGGTGAAAGGGACCCATACATTATTTGAAACATGTCCCATGCCCTCATGATGCAGAACAATCCCTGCAGCCAAAAAATAGGAAGTAAAGCATTTTGAGCATTTGGAAAGTTTCCAGTTGTACCATGAAAACTGAAACCAAGTGTTCGATTTTACTCAAAATGAAAGCCATAAAAGGCAGTCAGGAAGCCTGAAGACTATAAATATAAATATAATATATGTATTGTAATATATTATGATATATATATATATATATGTAACAGACCAGTTTCAGAGGAATGTTTTTTTTTTACCTATGAATCATTCAATCAACATTCAAGCATAAAAAAAATCTAACTTAAGGCACATATATAAAAACACTTCTACATGTAAATGATGCAATGACATGAAAGAAGCTTTTATAAGGTTAAGTTAAGCATGAGGAAGTCGCATCTTTTCCTGTAGTATATATTTCATACACCACTGCACAAACTGTTTACCAGACATGTCCTTTATTTACAAATTGTATTTTTCCTTAATGAGCTGAGCCTAGTAATACGTTATTATGATTTTACATTTGGGACCCTTCTGTTTGTTTTGGCCATTATTAAACACTACACAAGGAAGTGACATGGGAGGTGTCAAGCTCATTGAGGTGTTTGGGTAAGTGCTGACTAACACGGCCTGATGTGGATTTGTACGACTTTTCTTCTCCCTGGCAGCTGCGGCCATTGCCTAAGAGCTCCCTCTTTCTTCTGAGTAAAGACACTAGCAAGCCATAAGCTTGTAAAAATGAATAGCAAGAACACAGCATTTACTCAGTCAGCATGTTCTTCAATGGTATTACTGTAGCAAGCAATGAATGGAAGGTTTTGATTTGGTTACAGACATTTCTGGTTTTCATCAAAGAGATTACTATATAACCTAGTATAAAGGGGTATTTGTAGTGTCAGTAGGATATCACAACTAAGCAAATTCTTTGGTGCACATAGTTCCTGTTTAGTTTTTTAAAATGTAATTACAGTATATATGCTGTAGTTCATATAGTGCCATTGTAATCTTCTATCTGATTATTAAGAGTGTACCTTAATGTTTTGTGTACTTTTTCTTTACATATATATAGGTCCTGCTACACTAATGCACTGTGTTTGGATACCATTAAGATAGAAGGTTTTCATGGTTTGCTGGAGGTGTGATTGGAATGCCTGCTTCAGGTCTTAAATGCTGGAACTCCGTTATTGGCTCAAACATGTGGAAATGGCTTGATTAAGGTCAGAACTGTAAAAGGGTAGCAATTACTCCCAGTTGAGTTCCTCTAATGTGCAAGTGGTGTTTTTGAATGATTCTGTTCGCAGTTCCTACACAGAGATGCATCTCTTACGCAAGTTGGCAACAAGTTTCCAATCCAGCAATTTTCAAGTGTTCCACTCACT
This sequence comes from Clarias fuscus, assembly GCA_030347435.1. Taxonomy (NCBI): domain Eukaryota; kingdom Metazoa; phylum Chordata; class Actinopteri; order Siluriformes; family Clariidae; genus Clarias; species Clarias fuscus. Next base: position 9,402,544 of record CM059221.1, read on the forward strand.
AAATGTTCACAGGAATGACTGCAATGGTTTCTGAGCCACCTTGGGTGGGATTGCCATTCATGGACATACTGTATGTCCTACTTTAAAACCTTTGGACCATTCACTTGTTTAACATAAGAGTCTCGTCCCCGTACTTTGCTTGAAGCTTCGGTAAATGTTAATTGGTTTTATACCTTTATACACCAGATATCTCGTCACAAGTCCTGGGTTTGACTTGAACACCCCTCGTATGTGACTACAGAACAGTGCAGTGTTTGAACGTCTACTGAGATAAATATACTGAAGATTTTCACATGTAAAGGCAGGACATGCTGCAATAAATTAAAGACATATTTCAATAAGGATAAGATAAAGATAAAGAACATGAAAACATATGTAAATATCTGCATGGTTTATATTCTGTATGATATTAAAAATACACAAATTTCTAGATTAGAAAATCAACAGCTAATCTGTGAACCTCAGGGTACTACAAAAGTATAAATCCTTTTTTAATGCTGTCCTTAAAGAACAATCATCAAATAAAAAAAGGTCTTCAGGGAGATTCCAGAACTCTTCATCTTGTGCTCCATGGGGTGGAAGTGTGGGGGAGGGGGTGTGCACATTCATTCTCATGCATATAATATTAAGGAGGCAATGCAAGGTGATACAGACCACAGATTGCCAGGTCAACCCCCCCATCAAATTCAACATCACACCACAATGTTACATGTTAAAGGACAGCTAGGATTGTAGGCCAAGTTGTACCTCTGTAGTGTAAACTACAAACCACAGCCTACTACTACAGTACCCAGAGAGGGGGTTGGGGTTATGGGCAAAATCAATATTGCCTGTGATTTTTCCTTTTTGTGCAGTAGTCAAAAGTTCCACTATGTCTTTAAAGGGTTGGGCTTTTAAGCTGATAAAGATGTTGATGCGTATATATGTGTGTGTATATATATATATATATAAACACACACACACACACACACACACACACACACACACACATATATATATATATATATATATATATATATATATATATATATATATATTTACTTTATGTTCTATATTATTTCATTAAATGCCATATTCAAGTCAATCTGAAATTAACTGTACTAGTTTAATCTCCATTTCTCATTTCAAGAACGTTCTGGGTAAAATCCTGTTGCACTTTCACAGAAGTCATGACAGGAAGAATAAAAAAAAAAAATCACAAAGAAACCTATAGTAGGTTGACTTAGGGCTGTTATTACCTCAGTGTGTTCCCCCCTCCCCCAGCCCCACATGGCGTATGTGTGTGTGTGCGCGTGCGCGTCGTAGCATTAGTGAGTAGTGCAGGAGACACGTTAGTCCCTGCTCTTGCAAACAACTGTTTCCTGCTGTATTGTGACTTTTTTTCAGAGTGATTTCGACGACAAGTTTATCATACGTGCCACGAAATACTCGAGATGAGAAATCTATAAAATTATCAACAATTGCAGCTCGTGTATATTATTTGTAGCACTTCTAAAACCTAATAGAATGTAGTGTGTAAATTCACCAATTCACATAACGCTCGAGCAAGATATAAAACGTATGGTTCTATTTACATTCCTGAAATAGAAAAACACATCAATAGAGACATACGTATACGATATATACTCGTCACAGAATGTTAAGACTGTATTTGGTCTGCAAGAGGAAAACATGAAAATCTGTCAACAGCAGCTTCCTCTTATTCTTCACATATTCTGCATGTGTGTCCTTGTGGCTATCTGTCATCTATTTATGAATATAAAACGTAATACGAATACAATACAAATCCTACAAAGACCTAGGTTAGGTTGATAAAGCATGGCATCTTTGCTAAACGAGTTTTGATGAAGAATCGTTTGGGTGGAACACGTGACTTTAGGTGCCCTCTATGTGAGCGCGCCGCCGGCGTGACGTTCCATGGAGCGACTCGGGAGCGCGCCTCTGAATGCAACAGCTGCATAGTGAGCGAGATTTGCAAACATTGAAAGCGAGCTTTTTGGCCAGCGAACAATTGGCTAACGCAGCTACTGACATTACAACTTATTATCCGGATAAGTTATCTGGCTACAACATAAGTGACACAAATATAGTTATGTATATATTCTAATCACTTGATATAATAGATTGAGAGTACCTGACGAGTGGACATATTGGTAGGTATTGGTGAGTTCCCTATTTTTTTTTTTTTTCTCTCGTTGGACTTCTGGCTAACGTTAGCCATTTTTTGTGATCAATATCAGACTAACGTTAACGTGTTCCGACTGCCTCGCTTAGCGTGAAGTTCGGTCGGTATCCGTCGATAATGTTGGAGAGGATAGGAAGTGGTAAAGCGATAGGAAACTTATCTTATTTAGAAAGTTAAGGCAGGAACTGCATGGTAGGCTGTTGATGCTGTTCGAAAACCCACAAGGAATGGTGAATTGAAACGAACCTGTGACTCACTCTTTTGCTAGTTTTCTTCTGCTAGTTTCCACCTGAAGCTCTACTTTACTTTCTCAATAAATGCTTACGTCTTTCGGCAAACGTGACAAACGAATACACACTAATACTACATTTCATATTTAACACGTATTATTGAATAAAGGGTGACTTTTATGCAACACAAATTATATAACCATGCAAAACAGGCAGGAAATCTCGAAACATCCAGAATAATGAGATCATAATAGACATATAGTATAACAACATATTTGAGCAATTAATCCTTTTTCTTTTAATAACAGGGAAGCCGTTGAGGCAGACTGATTTATCTACAGTAACCTGTAATTTAGCGAGGTGTCACGTGATTGATTGATTATAACAAACCACATGAATTCATAAAGCTTGTCCTTCAGCCATAGGACCAGTCTGGACCAGTGTGTGTTCTGCAAAAAAAAAAAAAAAAAAGTCTCTAAAACAGTTTGGAGAGTAGTTGCTGATCAGGTTTAAGACATGATCACGTGTCAGGAAATTATGGCCCCACGGCTCGAGCTGAGGCTTTAACATTGATGTGAGTCTGGGTGATTACAAGCCCGAGCTCATCTGCTCTCCTTTCTATTCTTCTGCTTTGTAATCTATTCGTTTGGTTTCCAGCGCCAAACGTTTTAACGGGTTACTCGGTCAGTCGCTACATATTTCTATTGAAGTGGTGTGTGTGTATGTATGTATGTATGTATGTACGTGTGTGTGTGTGGGAGAGAGAGAGGACAGTTTGAGGATGAAGACACTGCTGTCGAATGGTTTATTACTTACTTGTACTAGGTAATGAAGCCAAAGGATTGATTCGCGTCAGTTTTACGACACCGAACTTTTTAAGATCGGAAAGTGTGAATAAGTTAGCTTACATAATTATGTGACTTTTTTTAAAAAAAAAAGCTGAACAACTTTTCGTTCAAACTGCGACTGCGCATTAGCCTTTGGACGTGTGATTTTTTTTTTTTTAACTACTTGGTAGGCTGATGGAGTTTTAAACGGGTTATAGTTTATCATTTGTGTGCACACCTCGTTCTTGCTACATACAACGCGACGATAGAGAAACAGTGCTACTGTGTCGCCCAGCCATAACGGATAAATCTGACTCTTTAAGCTTTTCACCGTTTTCTAAAAAAAAAAAAAAAAAACTGCCTTAAAAGTATCGATGAACTTGGGTGCTTTTGTTACTTCCACGATGGCCTTTATATGCTGTGGCCGCATGGAAATCCCTGACAAAAGAACCAGCAAGTCGAGCAACAGCTGCTCCTTTGCTAATATCTTTAGTGAGTCAAACGAATGTGCAGCCGATGTGTGTTTTGTGTGTATTATCAGCAGCGATTTAAGCAATTATTCCTCCACAGGATTACAAAGCACATGGGCTTTTTGACAGACACCATTCTGTTCTGTACGTTAGATGCAAGTGATTCATTCACTCTGACGCCGTTTTCTCCTCTGGTGGTTTCAATGTGCTATTGCAGGATGGAATTAATGAATGAGTGCTACAGGATGTCCAGAAAGTCACGATACATAGATTAAATGAACACTCAATTTTTTGTTCCTTATTTCGTATATTATCCTTATTTTTCCCCCACATAGCCTTTAAGAATGCATTTGACAAAAATAATTCTGTTCTGAAATCATTCTCATGTTATTTAGCTTGTGTATAAATATATTTAAGGCACCCTGTGTTTATTAATTAGCTTTGGGTGACTATTTAATGCATTCTCATATAAACTATAGTCTAAGACGTTTGTAGCCAAGGATAGAGGGGAATTCTATCCTATTCTTTCCTGTATGAATTCAACAAATCTCACTAAACTACTTCAGATTTTTCACCAAACCCCACCATAGTTATGTGGTTTTACACAAAACGTTAATCCTGCTCAAAATACTACAAATATTCAATGTTCTGTTGTTATACAAAACCATGGTCACCCAAATGTCTGTGTCTGTAGGCAGAAATGTATTTAAAAGTATTCTTATTGTATCAGACCTTACATTTTTTCATTTTGCAGAGATGATTTCCTTCTCTTTCAACCATTGTTCTTGCTCGATTGCGATAGACTGCTGAGATCAGTTGACCTTAAGGAGAAAATTTTTTAAATGGTGTTGGGTCTTGTTTTATTCAGGCTTCTGTCTTCAGCTTTGAGGGATGTCTTGAATCTAAAATAAAAATAGAGATGTCAAATTTCATATAAAGTATAACGTACATGGATCCAGATGTTTGCACTACCATATATAGAAATAGATTCTTTTTAAACGTTGTGCATAATATTAGTGTTGATTATTGGTGTTTGAGTGTTGAATTTTGAAGTGTATTGAAAAAAAAGTGCTAATGCTTATAAAATTAGCTTATCAGAGCCTAAAAGGTTAAAAGAGAATTGTTCTACACTTCCTCTGGTTGAGAAAATGAAATCTTAAACGAAAAGAACCCCCCTAAACTGAAATATTAATAACCGGTTTAGTGAACTTATTATTGAGGGAAGTTAATGGTTGCCTGCTGTATCACTATTACAGAAGAACATTTCTGGCACCGTTACAAGGAGCTTCTTTACATGGTCACCATTTTCTAGCTAGGTCTTTATTAATGAGAAAGCCGATCAACAGCTCAGATGGAGAAAGATTTAGACTATAAGAAGGAAAAATGGGAGGAAACGGCAATTCCGTTATATATCTCAATTGTTTTGTGAGGTGATGACGTCAGGCTGGCGATACATGCAAAATAATTTTTTAACAGGATCTTAGATTTCTGTTTGCATTTGAAGTGGGGAAATGGCATTATTATAATGCAAGTTTGAAGGTTTATAGTCTTTCATGCTTAAGTGTACATGCAGGATATGGCTTATTCCATATCCAGCTCTCTGTTACTACCTCTGTCTGCCACTGGATCACCAGCTTTCTGACAGGCAGGCAGCAGCTAGTGAGACTGGGGGATTTCATGTCCAACAGCCACACCACCAACACTGGAGCCCCTCAGGGATGTGTCCTCTCCCCATTGCTCTTCAGCCTCTACACCAATGACTGCACCTCTACAGACCCCACTGTCAAGCTCCTGAAATTTGCAGATGACACTACAATCATCGGCCTCATCCAGGACGGTGATGAGTCTGCATACAGAAGGGAGGTCGAGCAGCTGGTTGTCTGGTGCAGTCACAACAACCTGGAGCTGAACACGATCAAGACAGTGGAGATGATCATGGACTTCAGGAGAAACCCACCTGCACTTCCCCCACTCAACATCATGAACAGCACTGTGACAGCAGTGGAGTCATTCCGGTTCCTGGGCACGACCATCTCTCAGGACCTGAAGTGGGACATTCACATTGACTCCACTGTTAAAAAGGCCCATCAGCGGTTGCATTTCCTTCGCCAGCTGAAGAAGTTCAACCTCCCACAGGAGCTGCTCACACAGTTCTACTCAGCCGTCATTGAATCCGTCCTGTGCACTTCAATAACTGTCTGGTTTGGCTCAGCTACAAAAGCAGACATCAGAAGACTACAAAGGACGGTTCGGACTGCTGAAAGGATTATCGGCACTCTCCTACCCACACTACTAGAACTGTATATATCCAGAGTGAAGAAAAGGGCTCGGAATATCACTCTGGACCCCTCACACCTAAGCCACCTTCTCTTTAAATTTTTGCCGTCTGGCCGACGATACAGAGCATCGAACACCAGAACAGTCAGGCAATTTACCTCATGAACAGCTAAAACATTCTTCTCACTGTACATTAAATATATGAGCAATATTATGTGCAACACCACTGTGCAATACCAGATATTTATTTAACTTATTTGTAAGTATCTCACACCCTACTCCATTTGATGTTAACCCAAAAAAATCCATCCTACTCAATTTGTTGTAATTTTCTATTTTATTTTTTATTTTTTCCTGTTTTGTGTCGTGCTGTTTTGTCTTATTTGTTTTGTCCTGGAGCTCTGTCACTAAAACAAATTCCTTGTACGTGCAAGCGTACTTGGCAATAAAACTCTTCTGATTCAGTGCTTTATAAACCACAGAACTAGAGCACTTTTGCTTGATTGTGTTTAGGCAGAGTGGTTAAGTGGTGGCTTAATGATTCTGCACCACTGTTAGAGAGTAGTCAAGCAGCATTGTGGGTACTGCAGTAATAAGAGTTATCATTGACCAACTTGTTGATAAAGGGAAAAAAAACGTAACTTAATTTAAGCTTCCCATTTGACCTTTTACTCACAATATGGCCAAGTTTGTTTTTTTGACAGAGCTTCATATTTTACTATCTGACTCACAGACTAAATGTCAGCCTGTAGAACGTGTTTATAACAGTGTCAGTTTAATAATCTGTTTGATATTTTAAGCTCTAACATGCTCTGTGATACAAAGTGTAAAAAGCAACAGTGCTGAAAACACTCAGCACTCTTGGGATGTTGCTTGTCCAATCAAATTAGTGGACCAGAACTAACTTCTGTATAATGATTCAAATTTGTATCATTCAGGGTGGACTTTTTTTTTCCTTCAAGTCTTTTGACCTTAACATTTACATACATTTTAATACAGAAAGTAGATCTTCTGGATTTTCTGGTATTTTTGAGAAAGTTTATGTTAAGGTAGATTTTCTGTTTCTAATGTATTGCTTTCTGTTCAGAAGAAAATAGTCTTTTCTTCTTCTGATTTTGGATCACAGTATTTGCAGATGTGAAAGTAGATGCCTGAATACTGCGGTATCCTGAATTCTTTTCACTATGATTGTTTTGAGGTAAACAGGGACACACTTTTAAATAGGCTCAACATCTGCAAGTTTGTTTTGATTCCAACTTTGTTGGTAGAGATTATGCCGGCTGGAAGCATTTTCCCTGCTCCATGTTTTGAGGTTGTAACGAGTAAAGCTGAACTTACCATAACGTGTTTGACATGTTTCAGGGCATTGCCAGTTGTGTTTTTAAATAATGTTATTGCATGTTGCTTATTAAAGTACATATTATGAATACTTCTGTTGTATTATTCCTTGTTAAAGTTGATGATCATGTTGTTCAGAAAAGGCCACACCTGACATTTTCTTTACTTACGCTTTCATTTCAGGTTCTGCCTGCCAGGACATAATTCCTTTGTGTGAATCACAAGATATCTGAAGAGATTTGGTGTGTAAACACCTTCTGGTGACAAGCCTGAACTGTTCATCATGAAACTCTTTGAGGATCCAATTCTTTGGAGGTTTGTGTGAAATCTGACATTCATTCTCTCCTTTTGGAAAAGGAATTTTGTGTTTTCCAAGCACTGCATTACATGAGATCGCCTCACAGGGCTCAAATCTCAAGACGTATTTTCTGAAGGTGTTGAACAAGGCTTGTCATTGCCATGCCCACACAAACATTGATTCCACATGTGGAGGGTCCTGATGGGCTAGGCCATGACGTACTCAACCACAGCAGTGCCACTATGCCCAGCTCTGGCTCTTGTTCCAGCGTAACACCCCACCAGAGCCTGGCAGAAAAGGTTGACATGGAGTTGGCAGTGACGGGTGGCTCACCTCTGGCCTGCATGTTCTGTGAGGAGACATTTGAGCATGAGGATGATCTCGAGACACACGTGCTCTCCCAGCACCCCGCTACATTCCACGCTCCTGCCGTACTACGTGTCGAGGCCGAGTTCCTGCCGCCCAGCGAGAGAACTCGCTCCAAAACATGCCAAAATGAGCAGAACGATGAGCTGAGCTGTGATGTTTGTGGCCAAGCCACTGAGAATATTGCTGTGCTCGAGGCTCACATGCGGAAGCACAAAGACTCTTTCATTTACTCCTGCAGCCTTTGTGGCAGACGCTTCAAGGAGCCCTGGTTCCTCAAGAATCACATGAGGACCCATGGCAAATCCAGATCCAACAAGAGCCAGGATGCCGAGGTGCCCGTCACGGTCAACGGCATCATCCAAGATCGACCGGCATCACCTGTGATGACAACTTACAAAATGTGCATGGTCTGTGGGTTTTTCTTTCTCAACAAAGAGGTGCTGGCAGAGCACATCAAAGTGCACAATAGGGAGCCGGAAGTCGAAGAGAACGCCTGTGATAACAGACAGCTGACTCCTGAAGTGCCTATGTCTCAGGAGTGCTTTCTTCAGTGTGTAAAATTACAGAGAACATCTGAGACCGCTGAGCAAAAAAACCAACCTGGGCGCTGGATCGCACAGCTGGACCCATTCAACACCTACCAGGCCTGGCAGTTGGCTACTAAAGGCAAGATTGCTGCAGGTCCCAACCTGAGCAAAGAGCTCAATGTTGACTCCAATTCTGACAACGAGGAGTCTGGTTCAGACAAAGAGGAGCTAGGGTCTATCTGGGACTCTAGCGGTGGGGACAAACTGGTGAGACGGGGCCTAAGGAACGAGCTGAAGGCCAAACTCGGTACTGCTGATTTGGCAGAGCAGAAGAGTCTGAGCTTGCGCAAAGACAAGCCCACTGACTGTGAGGAGTGCGGCAAAACGTTCAGAACCTACCATCAGCTGGTCCTGCACTCCAGAGTTCACAAGAGGGAGAGAGGAGGAGCCGAGAGCCCTACCACACCTGTAGATGGGAGGACTCCGAGCGTCAGTTCTGCCGGGAGTCCCTCATTGGATCGAGCGGAAGATGGTTCAGAGGACGGCTATGAAGAAGGTGGTCCCGGTGAAACATTTCAGTCTGGTAATATCTTTGACCTTTTTTTCTTTCATTTTTCCATGTAAAAATAATTGCTAATGTAATAATGGCTAATCTGTTAGGTTAAATGTTATTAATGGAAAAAAAGGTGCTAGAACAAGACTTGGCATGACTGTTCTACAGCTACATCCTGATTTTCCACATAACATTTAGTTTATGAATGCGGCCCAGTAGTAGCCTGGGTGTGGTTTGCTTACATTTTTGTATGATTCAACATATGTAGGGCAAACATGGGTAAAGAATAGATATAATAAGTAGGCCCAGTATAACTTGTTCTACTTAAAAATTGAGTTCAGTAAGCAATAATGTCTGAATTAGGCAACTTGTGTGTAGATAAAATGTATGTCTATTTATGATTATAATGCAAAGGCTTCTGAATACTCTTTTTGCTCAGTCAGCTACACTGAGGAATCTGATCTGATAAATACAGAAAGTAGACATCAAGCGTAAAAACACACAAGAATAGTGATTCAGTTTCACCTGTAAAGACTTATTATAAATAGATCTGCAGTAATAGTAATGATAAATGTTAATATTTGTAGGATTTCAAAAGTGAGTTGAGGCTTGCGCATAAACTTTTAAAGAATGTTTGAAGGAACAGCTTCTGCATTCCTGTCCTGGCCAAAGCATGATTTAGGCAAGAATTGGTCTTCAACAGCGCCCTCTTCTGGCTATTGAAATTGTTATTCTGCAAAAGAATTATTCCAAGACATTGAATGACCTAATTTTATTTATTTTTGTCTGGGTCTCTCTTCAGGGGGGGGGAAATGTTTGAGTTTATGATTTTGTTGTTTTTATTTGCAGATAAAATTGAAGGCTCTCACAAAATGAAACTGAAAATCCTTGCTCCAAGGAAGTGTTGTTACTGTGGCAAGACCTTCCGCTCCAACTATTACCTCAATATTCACCTTAGGACGCATACAGGTATCGGATATAAATTAGACTTTTTTTCAAATTTTTTGAGCGTATTAAACATCATTAGAAGAAAACTTTTTGGCACTGGGTATGTCGCATGTTGTGAGGATGGCAAACAAGCATAATTTTACTTTGAAACTACTATTGTTTTATGTAAGGTGAATTTCTAAGTATTAAATATTACTCTAGAAGAGCTATTTTATATAAACCCATGCTGACTGGGCTGCATGGTGAAACTGAGCACACCGAGTCTGTGTCTAGACTCTATTGCGCTATCCAGCAAGGGAATAATGGTGCATACTTAAGCTATCACCGATATCCTTCTCCATCATCAGATTCCTACCACATTACGTCATCAGAACATTCCTCACTGCAAGCATGTTTGCTTTCGATTCTAGTTTATATTTTGATGTTGATCAACACATACAGCTCTACAGCATTGTACTGTTTGTTGTAACCACTAAGCAGTTGTCTCACTTTCTCTCTTTATCCAGGTGAGAAACCTTACAAATGTGAATACTGTGACTATGCTGCAGCTCAGAAGACCTCTCTGAGATACCACCTGGACCGACGTCACAAAGACAAGCCTTACACCGAGATCCCTAACATTCCAGTGACAGCACCTGCTGCTAACAGTGCCAAGGGTCAGGAGTCTCCTAACAATGTGGATGACAAGCCTGCCTCAAAACCCCCTAAACAATGGCCTGCCCCAAGCGTCGTGTGCGCAAGCGTCAAACATGAAGCGGTACCCAGCCAGGCAGGAATTCCTGACGCTAGCCCTGTCATCCACGTCAAAGACGAGTGTGGCAACATGTCCGCTACAACTCCTTACACTCCTCCTGACGAGCCACACATGAACGGCCCTTTTCCGATCAACCTAAAGGCAGAGGGGAAAGAAGCCTCTGAGGCACCCGTAAACCTCTCCCTCAAAGCGTCTCTGTCTTTATCTGCTACCTCTGTACCTAGGAATATGTTACTGACCAACACCTGCACTTCCTGCCCTTATGAAACCCTCTATCCCGAAGTCCTGCTCATGCACAGGAAGCTTTCACATAAAGAGAAGTCTGATGCAAAGAAGAATTCATACAGACCCCCACTAAAGCTCAAGCGCTACACTGGGTGTCCCCCAGCGCTCGAAGGTAAAGACGTGGCCCCTTTGGCCCACATCAACCGAAAACATCCTCGCCGGACCAAATCCCCAACACCTCAACCTGGAAAATCTTCCAGACCACCTCAGGACACGTACAGGTATTGAATCTGATAAATGAGCTCCACATATGATTGCCTTCCATGATTAATCATATTTTTATTAAGTATTTTATAAGTTTTGGAATAAGAGCATCACTGAAAAATCACAGGGAGTTTGAACAAAAATAAAATGAACATGAACACAGATGCCTTTTAAAGCTTGATTATAGTCAGCACGGATCTTGTGGTCATCTTTGCATCACTCGTTCATGTTATTAGAGATTGACTCTAGGTGTCTGCGTGGTGCGATACCAGTTTAACTAGTGGGGGCATTATAGTGTCATGTGACACTGTCTCTGCAACTCACTAAATAAACAAGTATTGTGTATCAAATACACACTGCAAACATGTATACTATTCCAGACACTTCTTGAGTAGTAACATTAAACGAGTGGTGGTTAGTGTTTGAATTCAAACCCACCGTTTAACTTTCTCACCTACCAAACTTAAATAAATAAATAAAAAAATTTCAAAATTTACGAAGCAGATTCTAAGAAGAGTCAAGATGATGGTAGATGGTTTAATAAAGACAGGACTTGAACAGCGTGTTAAATACTGCTAAGCATGAATTCACCAAACACATTATGGCTCTGATATGCCATTTAGACCTTTTGTTCCCCAACCTGTTCTACACTTTTATTTGAAAGTGACCAGATCGGATTTAGCACTGTGTAGACTGGCAGCCCAAATCTGACACGTTGTCAACCTATCTGCATTGGTTACAGTGGTACAGACGTCGAAGGCTTGCGTGCAGCATGATATCGTTTCTCTTATATGGCCCTGTTTTTCCCTCTCTATTTAGCCGCATGAAAAATTCAAGGGAACAGCGTATACCTACTTTGTGGTAACATCACCAAGAGCAAAAAAAAACAATTCTAAAGCATAATAACGTAACTTCCTACAATATCATATATTTTTTTTATTTATTTCCGTCTCCATTTCTTTTGTCTGTCTCCCAGCCCCTTTTGCAAACATGGATCCGTGTCCCATTCCAAGTGATTGTTCCTACTTGAACTTCTGCGTTGCAAGTGACAGACAGTTTGAAATCCAATTTTAGTTGTTAGAGCATCCAGACTGAGACGCAACTTTAGGAATCTGATTCTAATCTGATTTCAGACCACCTCTGGATGTGGTGCAGATTGGGTTTGAACAGGTCTGAAGCAGTCTGAACAAGGCCTTGATGATGCTCACAATTTCTTTAGATGTACATAAAATATGCAGGCAAGTAGGTGGACATAGGTTTGCTGGTACAGACATCATGTGTCAAGGATAACCCTGGGTGTGATAACCTTAATAAGGCTGTAGCCTCCCGTTAACAATGTTCTCACTTTTTTTTCCTTCTTTGTTTTTTTAAAGTACAAGTATACATTTCAAATCTCTTGTGTATCATCATTTGTATCATCAAATTTTTTTTTAATTTTTTTTATGTAAAACTTCAACTCAACCTTGCACTCATTGAACTGTTACTTTTATTATGACAGGACTCTTCCAGGAATTGGTACAAAGAAACCAGAGATTTCAAAGATATCCTCTGCAAAAGAGACCTGTCGAGAGCAGCAGAAAACAACACAGAGGTTCAGGCCTGCCGAATCTGTTATAAGCGTCCAAACCAGGTTTCCAGAGTCAGTAGCTGAAACAAAAAGGAAATTTAACTCCCCTGCGCTCTCTCAGAAGCCAGCTCCAGTTAAAAATGCTGTCGTCTGGACCCCAGAAGCAAACAGGCCATGTCTGTCCGATCGATTCAGGAACCTGGCACAAATGGACGCGGGCGAACCTTCCAGCAAGAGGTCAAGACCTTCCGAGCCTTCGCAGGGTACAGGGAGAATCGCCGAACTGCCCTCGGACAGGAACGTGAAAAATCACCTGCCTTTGGCTTCTGTTCGTGTGGCACCCTCAGGATCAGGGAGTAGCATGGACGCAGATTGGAATGTAATCAACCTGTTGCGCACATACACGCCCAGTGAGCTGGCATCGCTGTACCAACCCGCGATACCAGGCTCCAGCCACGCCATGACTGGAAATTCACCCGCTGCTGGTAAGGAAGGGTGTAAAGCAACCATGACACTGTGCAGTGATTTGGACTAGTACGTACTTGTTACAGAATTGTGTAATACATTTTTGTCTTTCTTTCTGGTGAAGCCTGTGTTGTAAAACAAGCCTAGTTTAGTCATTTCAGATTTCAGATTTGACGGCTGTATATCAATAACACCTTTTATGTGTCTTCCTTTTTAGGGAGCAGAGCTCTGCCCTTCTCACATTACCCTGGTAACATCATTCAGAGGAGAAGCCACCCCAACCCTCCTGACGCCACCTCTTAGACCATGGTAGGCTTTTCTCATTTGGCATTATAGCTTAATACAAATAGATTGCATGTGTATGGATTAAAAAAAAAAAGGTTGCACACTAAGATTTCAGTTACTCATCTTTAACATTGTTTATTGCACACAATAATTCCTCATACTTCCAGAACCCAGAAAACGCTTCTACAATGTAAGTCTGGAATATGCTTGTGCCATCAGGGAAGAAAATCTCCATTGATGTGATAACCTGGTCATTCAGTACATTTTTCATCAGTTGACTTCATTTTATTGCTACATAATGTTGCTGAGACTAGATCTGACAAACAGAAGCCACCCCAGATCATAACACTGCCTCCAGGAGCTTGTAGACTGGGCACTATGCATAATGGGTGCATCGCTTCATATGTTTACTTTCTTGACTCACCTGACACACCCAGCACTCTGACAAAGGCTCAGTCAGGATGCATCAGACCTTTTTTCATTGCTAGTCCAAATGATATACTCCCTAGCATATTGAAGCATTTTTATTACTCTCACTCGCAAGTGGTTTTCTTATGGCCACAAACTGTTTAGTCCCACTCCAGTGAATTCTCATCACGTTGTGGGTGTATGGAAATGCTCTTACTTTCACTATTAAGTATAGCGCTGATTTTTACTGTTTTTTTTTTTTTTTCCCCCACCATTCAACTTGACTAAGTGTTTTTTAATTCATATTTTTTCCATAATTTTTTTTTTCCACATTTCTTAAAGTTGACAGTTCAGCATTATCCTTCCTGGTTTCGATGATGTGTTGAAGGGTTTTAACCCAGTGCCAGTCATTTCAAACCTCTTTAGTAATTTTAACCTTCTGAAATGGTAATCTTTTTTGGCTATGGTGCGCACGTGTGTATATATTAAAGTAAATGTATAGTAAATGTATAAACTCTTCAGGAAAAGAATATATATGTACATTATATTAATATAATGGTAATATCATAACATTGCTATTTTTTTTATGCAAGTTTTTCTTTTACTGAAGAAGTGTGTGTGTGTATACTGTACTGTGCAAAAGTCTTAGGCGCCATATTATCTGTAGTACAAATTTTGTTATACAAGTTTATTATGTCTGCATTATTATGTACAAGATCATTCCTTACAAAGATGCACTAAAATGAATGAATAAATAACATTACAGAAGAATATTTGCATGCTTGTAAAGAAAGCGACATATTACATGACGGACCAGTTTTCAGATGGGGGGAAAAAAATCAATAATGTAGACTCCTGGGTTTTTCATGAAAATAGAAAGGATTGAGTGTGACAGTTACCCAAAGAACTCCTATTCTCCAGCATGCTCAGTAAAACCTAACAGCTGTTTTACTTAGAATAGTAAGTATTGCTGGAGAACAAGTTTTTTTGGAAACTTCGTCACACTCACTCTTTTCTATTTGCATGCAAAACCTAGGAGTCTACATTATTTTTATTTTTCCCCCCATCTGAAAACTGGTCTGTCATGTAATATGTTGGTTTCTTTACAGGCATGCAAATATTCTTCTGTTATGTTATTTATTCATTAATTTTAGTTAATCTTTGTAGGGAATGGTCTTGTACATAATAATGCAGACATAATAAACTTACAAAATTTCTACTACAGATAATATGGCACAGTACTGTATATATTACAGTATATATCAGCTATATGCAGCAGGTGAACTGTTTGCCCATATAAGGTGGTTGTCCACTTTTGGAGACCACTTTCATGAGACGCTGCCTGATGGACTTAGGCATCCACTTCTTTATCTTTTAGAAATTGCCTGGTCATGGTAGTTTAGGCTGTTATACATTTTTTCTTTTGTGAAATGTAACCAGCTAATACAAGTGGGATTAAACAAAAAAGTCATTTTTTTCCCCCCTCTGGGGTATTTTCCAGGACCTTTCAGTTTTTCAAAAGGAATAACACCCTAAATAGTAAATCTTAATGGTACGTCTATTTGCAATGAAGATGCAAATAATTTGAGCATTAGACATATCTATGGGGTCATAGTGTTGTGTGCTCCTATTACACTACTTGATGTTTACTAACCTTTATAATTTTCCCCAGGTTTATTTTACATCAATGCTAATGCTTTTTCCCCGTCACATTTGTTTTTCTTAGGTTTGTACTACTTGGACAAGACTAACCATGGGAACTATGGCTGGAAGAAAAGTTTACTCCTGACACTACTCCTAGAGATAGACATGTGACCAAGATTGGACATTAAGGCTGTGTGGGGGTTTCGTTTCTTATCTCGACCTTGGTGAAGAGGCGGAGTGAACTTAAAACTGCGCCTTGAACAGTGTTGCAATTGACATGTCAAAACGTTCCAGTATATCGACAGATGTGGTATTGCACTTAACGCAGAACACAACATATCATGCACTCCAGTTTGCTGTAAAAGTTTTAACCTGTTTTGAAATCAAATGCTTTTGGGGCGGAGCTTTGATTTTAACCCACAATGTTACATCAAATAAGTGCCTCGTCTACTTGATCTAAATGCTGTTACACAAAGGTAGGATAGACCAAATAAACTTGATCCATGTTCAGTTCAGATGGATAAAGTATATTTTGCAAATGTTAAAACATTTCTATTTACGCTGTGCTGAAGAAAGGGTGGACGTCATGCCATGCAGCTCCTGGCAGTTTTTGATATTGCAATTGAATCGTTTCAGTTTTCCCTTGTTTGTGCAAAACGAAAGCTGCTGTTTTTCTTTTTTCCTGTCTCGAAACTGAGACACAAAGTACTGTGTACTTTTTTTGTATGGGGACTTTGCTTGGAACCTCTCACTGTGACACTCGGACATGGCATCCTCAGGTCTGACAGACAACACCACTGTGATAGAACTCTCCATGGAGGGCTTCCATTGATTTAATGTTACGTTTTCACACACTTTGATTTAAATCCTTTTTTTTCCCCCTCAGTTAAGGATATATATATATATTTATTTTTCTAGCGATTGTCCTGCTCTGTCTGTTTTAGAAAATATGTAGTGGGATGTGTTCTCGGAGCCTGTGACAGTGGCTTATTTACTGACCAACTTGCGTTATGGTCTGCTTTTCAAAAAACTACCTTCCCTACAGTTGCAATGTTTCATAGCACCGGAATGTTAATTTATTTGCTGATATTTAGGGGGCTTTTGTGAGCTGCATTAGATAAACTTGAATTTTTTTGTATTGGCGGTTCACTGGAAAGACCACCTTTTTTTTTTTTTCCTTGCAATTTGTGCTTTTTCGGCATTTACATAATCTATTAAACTGGGAGACAAGCCTGCTGTTGATTTAACATGTCAGCCATTAATGTGGCTCAAATTGAGTGTGTGCGTGTATATCGAGTGTTTAACCCGTATCATCTCTCAGTATTGGATTCTCTCAGTGTTTAATAATGTTTTCGTTTAGCTAAGATGGATGCAGCACGGATACGCGCCATATGCAAATGTTGGTTTTGATCATTATGCTGCTCTCCATTGTTTTTTTTTGTTTGTTTTTTATTCTTCTGCACTTTCACTACTAATATATATGTGTATATATATATTTTTTTGTACGATCAGTTGGTGCAGTTTTGCCCTGTCCCAGGTCTGGGAAGTCCATGCACTGAGCAGAACAGTGTAAATGCAATAGACTCCCCAGAGTTTTTACAGACTACAGTTATACAGGAAAGCACAAAGAAAAATGACCAGCAATGCAGCAAAGATTTCAGCAGTGTTTTTCAGTACCTACGTTCTGGTCTTACCCATTTTTCTACATCTTTGTAACTGTGAGACTTGTATTTCTGACTGTTCAGTTGCAGAATAAAATAATGGTGTGTGTGAGAGCCAGGGATGTCTGATTTGAGTTGCATTAACCACCCCTGGTAGATAGTACTGTAATTTTATTGTTTTTTTTTTTTCTTGTAGCATGAAGCAGGGAGGTACAACAGTTAATGATGTCGCTCAGGTTACTCTGGGTTTCCTTGAGGCTCTGTTGCGTCTTTTCACTTTTCTGTTCGTCTTTTCCCGCCTTTTGGTGGGAATAAGCACATGGAAGTATGTTCATAGACTCAGAGCATTATTCACACCTTGTGTCCAGTATTTTAGAGATTGACTCCAGACCCATTGCATGGTAGATTCACCTGAAAACAAGTAATGCACCCAGTAGTGCTGAGTATTTAAAGAATTTCGAACATTTGTTAAGGGGAAAAAAATATTGTGGCTTTGTTCATTGAAAGACATATTACAGTTTAACATACAGTACACGGCTCTTATTTCTTCATGTGAAATTAAATGATTTAGATTAAATAAAAGAAATGGGAACAAATGTTTTACTGCAACAGGCTGCACATTGCCCAAAGATACGATATAAAACTGGTTGTTAATTTAACAACCTCAGCAGTAACCTCCTTTCCCCTCTCATCTGTTCCACTCAGTATTCAGAATTAGCAGATCATCAGGCTGGCGATTAATATACTGTCATCTGCACCGGTTTCTCAATGGTTCTCAAGTTAGATGTTCTTTTATGCTTGAATGATTTATGTGTCACAACTTCTCTTTGAAACTGGTACAGGGACTGAACTAAAAACGAGAGCCACAAAAGTCCTTCAGGAAGCCGGGAGAACTATGCCTTAAGATTATATTGAAAAAAAAAAAAAAACGTACAAGAAGGTGTGGCTCAAGATATAAAGAAATGAGAAGGGACTCCAGACTTTTGCACAGTATTAAAAGCTACGGTGAAAAACAGTCTGCCTTAAGATGTCTAGAAACTAGATTTTCATCAGACAGTGAAAGCCATACTTTAATCAGAAATGTTGTTACATTGGACAGCTGAATGGCACAGTGAAACAGACGTCAGCTATATCATTTTGTTTCATAATCAGATACCGGCTGTCAAAACGTCTGTAACGTTCCTGTGTTGCCGTTAAAATGGAATACTTAAATGCAATTTTCTCCCTTTTTACTTTTCTCCCTATTTACTTTAAAATGCTAGAACTTAAGAAAAAAATATGTTTCTGTTCAGGAAAGTCTGTTAAGTCTGTATATTGCATGTATTATAGCGATTTCCCAGGCAAGCACACGTATGTTTAAACCCACATATCGCTTTATTTAATGATGTAATCGTGAAATTAGTGTAGTGAGCGTTTGACTGGCATCGGTTTAATATTGCACAGTCTGAGACATTGGGTGTTTAATCATGCTGTAGTCTTAGTAAATTAAAACACTGCCAAATCAGACTTTTATTTTTTGCGGTAGATATCTAAAGCTGACACATACGTACATCAGTCAGCCATAACATTATAAACTCTGAAAGACAAAGTGAATAATAATATTTCCTTACACCGGCTCCTGTCAAGCTGTATTAGTCAGCTATCAAAGTTAATGGTATGGTAGCAGGAAAAGTGGGCAAGCATAAGGATATTTATTATTTATTAATTTTATTTATTCCTCTTATTATTATTTTATTATTATTTTTTAAAACAATCGTGATAACTAGATGTCTGATCTCCAAAACTGTAGGTCTTACAGTGTGTTCCTGATACGCAGTGGTTAGCATTTCCCAAAAAGTGGTTCAAGGAAGGACAACCAGTGAACCAGCAATAGGGTCATGGGCAAATAAAAGGGGGGGGGGGGGGGGGGGGGGGGGGGGGCGAAGGCAAGGCTGTCTGGCCTGAATCGACACAAAAGCTACTATAAATTGCAGAAATAGTTCATTCTTTCCTGAGAAAAAAATGGTTCCTGATCCTGGAATTCATTAATTGTTAGTTTGAAATGTACCACCTACGTAAATGTAGGTGCAGACCAAGCACACTCCTTTTGGCAACAGTGTTCCCTAAGAGCAGTGGGGTTTTTGGTAGGATAATGTGCCCTATTGCACTGTTTAGGAAAAAATACTCAGAAATCATTCGAGGCACACCATAAAGTGGTCAAGCTGTTGATTTGGACTCCCAAACTGACTCTGTGGGATGTGCTGGGCAAACAAGTCCAATCAATGGAGGCCACACCTCGCACCTTACAGGGCTTAAAAAGCATCTGCTGTTAACTTCTTGGGGTCAAATTTGTGGAGACTTTTATTTCTGTAGTTCAAAGCTCTTGTGGCGGTGCCAGGTAAAAGAGTATTATGTGCACTATGGTGTAGTGTCCACTAGGTGTCAAGCTTTGCCTGAAAGTGCCGAGTTCTTTGACTTGAGACGACACACAAAATATTTCGACAGTAGGCTCCTAGTCACCAAAGCCATATGATGAGAGGAGGATTTCGATAATAAATCACAAGAGAAAACTGTAACTTGGGCAAAAGTTTGGAGACTTTGTAATGCTTCATTAATGAATGGTGTTTTGAAGAATGGCTGACACGCTTTGAACCGCACTGATGTGATGCTTGTGGCAGGGCATTTCACACTGGCACATCCTGACGACAGCAAATTACAAGGGACAGTCTTCGGCACATTAAACACTCCCGAGAGCCACTCGATCTTTTCTTCTTCTTCTTTTTTCTTTTCTCCTCCTCTGTTTTTTTTTTTAACCACAGCACATCTGCTAGCTGTCATATCCCCAGGGCCTTAGCTGTGTAATCTATTGCATTAGTTCACATTAGTGGGCATATCGCCCATGGGCCCAGATAATCACAAACACAAAATGAGCGTTTCACTTAGCATCACCCTGGCAGCCCTTCATACTCCGGCTGTATGTGTGTGTGTGTGTGTGTGTGTTTTTGAATCGTACGGGGATGAACTGTCCTCACAAGGATAAGATCGTCAGACAGATTTGAGCCTATATACGTAGAACCTAAAAATGCATTCATAAATTTCATAAATCAGAATTTGTAAAAGTTCTAAAGGATGCTTTCCTGTTAATGTTTCTGGTATATTTGATTAATTAGAGAACAAAAATCAAGTGAAATATATAATAGTTCATGGTACAACAAAGTTCAGCATAATGCATCAACAAAATGCACAAGTTGTTCTTTATACCCAACATATGACGCCTGATCAAATACGTATTCATATAGCAGCTTATTAAGAAGCAAAAAAATAAACCTAAATGAGCTGTATGGATACTGAATTTAAGCTTTTAGTAGCTGCATTAATAAATATGCTAACTCGTCTTTGTGTGTGTGTGTTTTAGTATGAGAGAGAAGAAAAGGAAGCTCGTCTTCTGCCTCTACCTCTGACACGCTTCCTGTTTCGCCTACCTCCTCTACCCCATACACCCCCCCCCCCCCCCCCCCAAACAAGTCCATGATGATTTTCGTAGTTTTCCGCTTCTCAAGTCTTGCTAAAGGGTTCTATGTCAAAAAGATGTGATTTTAACGAGCAGTGGTTTACACTCTTCTTCCCCTCATCTTCCTGTGTTTATTTGCCTTCACCCCATGCAGCACAGTGGGTCTACTGTGTCCAGTATTTCAGTTCCAGCCTCGATGTTTAATTTCTTAATATTCCGAGCGCACGTGATAAACTACACATAAATTATTCGCTCTAATTGGAAGCCCCAGATGTTACCGTGTTTGTGTTGCAAGTTGCATCACCTTGTGTTGTGGAGTAAGTGGATTTTTTTTACCTTGGCTAAATAAGCCTGCGCTTTCTGCAGACCCCGCATTACACTTTCTACTCTTCATGCCTGCGTGCCTATTCTATTTTAGATGCTTCTAAAAATTCCTGGATAATATGGGATAGATCGATACTATACATGCTGTAGAAATATATATATGTATACATAAAGATATCTCATGTGCAGTAAAGCTACACTGCCTTTTTGAAGCATGACATGAAAGTTAGAAAATGAACCTGAATTTGAAATGTGAAATGTCTTGCTATATTATAAATGTCTTAGTAGTTCAGATTAAATATTTGTCCTTCTCTACATTGTTTATTGTGAAGCCAACGGAGGCCATTTTGTGCCGGGGGGGGGTTGCACCCGAGGGCTAGAGATAAATTTCCTTGGAGTCTTGCTTTCTTCACTCCAGGAGGCGGTGTTTTTTTTTTTTTTTTTTTTGCTGACGCAGGCGTCCTCTGCAACGCATGCTGGGCCATGCACAATGGGGCCGGCGCACAGCAGGTAATGTACAGAATGAATAGTAACACTGTTAGATCTTAATTAGAGTTATGTGCAACCAGGGGCTGCGGCACATGTCGTTATCCCATTGCCTCCTGTAGTATTTGGGAGGCAGGCTTTACCATTTGTGGCATTAAAGGTAGAGGAGTTGTTGCGGGGGAAAAATGGGGCAAAGTGTTTTCCCTGCAGACGAAAAAAAAAAAAGAACAGTAAAGGTCCTGCTGTAGATGTAGGGCTATTTTACTGAGATTATTTTTGCCTGTATCAGGCATTGTAATCTGTCATGCGCACACTATAAATGGATATTATTTATTACCATCCACCCGCATTCCATGTTTTAGTCACAGGGCATGGTGTACAGACAAAACAAAGGGCAGAAGATGATCTTTTTACGGCATGACTAACTTGTGGAAATTAAAAATTTAATTACTTACATATATTTATTTGTGTAAATAAGTGTTGTCTTATATAAGGCATAAATAAATAAATAGATAAATAAACCACCACAGGGTAGGATTGTGTCTCAAGATTGTTTCAAATTTCTTTTTAGCAAATCCTCGAATGTTTTATTCATCTTAGATCACAGCAATTTGCCAAAAATTACAACATTTTTATTTAATAAAGAACAACTTGTCATCTGTGAAGGAAGTTACTTCCTGTTATTGTTCCCTTTAAAAATACAGCATGTTCACAAGAACCCACAAACGCAATATCCTCTGTGCTGACATGCTTCAGATTTTAAAGTCAAACCGAGTCCTTCTGTGACCGTTAAACACTTTGATTAAAACAATTTTTCATTTTATTATTTATTGTTTTTATTAAGCATGAATCATGTGGAATGTCCAGAATACAATGCCAAGTGAACCAGCCACCATGTGACTGGGGTTTTCATTACAGCCGTGCTACTGGCCATTCTGATGTGAGAATTCAGCAGCGCTGCAGGATAAATATTATTATACAGGTATTAAATCAGTTTAATTTTATTCAGATGACATCAATTTTAGAACAATGATCTTTAATAGAATTCAAGCCCTATTCCTTTACCTACCTTATTTGGTTTGAGTGCTTTACTCGAGCCTGATCTCCACTGAGAACAGATTCTCACTTTGTTCCACTGTTCACTTACAAAGAACCCATTGTGTTTTAATGGCGCTGTTCCTAACTGACTCATCTCCACCACTTTGCCCAATCTGTAGCTAGTTTAGTGCACAAATCACTTCCCACTATTCTTTCATGCCTCCCTTAGTAATTGCTCAGCTGTATGAAAAACTATATTTAAATACAGCAAAATTCAAGATGGGCTACATGTGTATGAGCGCGGTGAGGATTTCTCAAGGGACGCCTCTCTTCATTGCGAACATATGTCTCTCTCTCTCTCTCTACACACACACACATCTATATATATATATATATATATATATATATATATATACATATACAGTAAATTCTATCTGCTGTTCCAATGCACACTGAAGTAGCTCACACACCACTATGCATCATGGCTGTTTGGTATGAAAAGAGCTAAACATCCTCAAATTTTCTTTAAAGGGTTTGCACAATCCTTGAAAAAAAAATCAACATATATATCATGTTGAGGCATTTCTGGTAAAAAAAAAAAAAAAAAAATATATATATATATATATATATATATATATATATATATAATTTATTTAATTTTTTATCCCAAATTTAATTTATTTTTTTTTTTTACCAAAAATGCATCATAACGATACACGGCATAGTATCGGTGGTAAAAATGTCTCACCTAGGTGAAAAAGTGATTTTTAGACAGGATCATATAACACAATTTTTCATAATATTTAATGCTTCTCATCTTCCGATCTAGGCTTAATTTTTTTGTAAACATGCATACACATTTATATTTTTATCAGATAACAAGAAAAACATTTGCTAAATACAATTTTTCCCTGTTTTCAATTCAAATCTTTTGATGATCCTAATAGTCATTCAGATAAAACTTGGCCAATGTATATTTCACGTGAAAGAACATAAACCTGAAAAAAAAAATTTTTATGGGTCATATGCTTGTAGAAACTTACACCGATTTTAGTATCAATACTCAAAGAAATTATGAATATGAATTTGCATTTTAAATTATTATAGTTTGAAGCGATACAGTATAATGCAGAAAAATTGCCATTTTAAGGGTACCTCAAAAATAATTTTTCCAAAATGGCTGAAGTTGGCAACTTTTCATTTTTAGGGAAGATTGAACACTTTCATGTTGCATAAACTTCAGAAGAAGCTTCTTTGGCAGACACATTTTCTGTATTATATGTATAACATAAAAACAAAAAAATAATTAGCACCAATACTGTATTTTGGCCATATATATATATATATGTTACATTTTTTTTATATACAATTTGGATCAGATTTTGTCACAAATACTATAATTCATGCCTAATAAGTGTTTCTACTCAAGCAGGGGAATTTAATGCACAAAATCCTTTCTAACAAGACAATTTAATAATCATTACGGCCAAGTGCTCCTATGATGTGGAGTCAGTAATCAAATGGCTGTGTTTTACCCATAATGCACTGCTGGAACTCAGAATGCTTGAGAAATGACTACAAGCTGTGAACTGGCTTGCAAATGTACGATCCAAATGATTTGTAATTAAGTATTAAGTAACTCAAAGTTTCCTGTGTATATACACCGCAGCGCTGTTGAATACTCAAATCTGATTGACAATAGTTCTGGCTGTAATTCAATTAAAAGGTTTATATTAATGTGCTGGTTCGAATGTATTGAGGTTTCTATAGTAACAGATGATCCACATGGATTTGTACGGTTGGCGTTAATTAAATAAATAAATCAGTCTCAGCCTTTCATATCATGTGAGGTTGTTAAGGATGTTTATGTAATTTATTACTTTTTTTTTTTTTTTTTTTTTAAATCTTCAAAAAGCTATGCGTTACATTGTTCTTGCTTCCAGATTGTGAACTTGTATGAATTAGCAATTGGGCCAGCAGAGCATGCCATGGTCTAATCGTCAGAACTGCCGTCACATTTTGGGGCAGGAAGACGGTGTTCGCCGCAAGTGCTCATCATTGTCAGCGAATCCCTCTGAGAAAGACGAGCGATGTAATGGCTCCTGCTAAAAAACAGCCCCTGGCCTCAGGAAAGGGATTTGGGTGTCTGGAGACAACCAGGGCCATATGGAGCGGGCTTATGATAGCGAGGCATGCGTTCCGAATAATGGATGATGTGTCATGTTTCATGTTGCCGAGAAGCCATCAAGAGACTCAGTTTGGGGAAATCAAAAGGCACACGTACAGTAAAAGTGACTGTTGGAGTGTTGCGCTCGTTCTTTAACTCAACGGTTTGTAGTCGCCATTAATGGAATGATAATTTAAAAGAGCTTCATCTACGTTGTAAAGGGGAATAGATCTGAAATGTTATGCTTTTTGAACAACAGCGTATTCCCCAAAGCACTTAGGCCCGTTCTGTAATAACACAGGTATGGATTTTAAGGCTTAGGTAGATGTTACTTTTACAAGCTTTGTGCTTGTTAACTTGTAAGTTGGAAAAAAAAAAGGAAAAGAAAAAATAAGCAGTTTGGGGGTCACTGGACAAGGCAACCTATATCTATGAAATCAGGGCTTGAAGTTCAGACACAGTGGGATTTATTGCAATACAATCTGTATCAGTATCTGTTTAGTGTCTGTATTAGTATCTGTTTAAAACACTGGGAGATAGCTGAGGTAGGAAAGCTAGCAGTGTCAGCATGGCTCTGACAGTCTTCTGACCTCAGCTTCATCACTTCAATTCACAATTGGTCTAAATAACTGATGTGCGCAGTTTTATTTATTTATTTTTTTGGTGCATGTACCTGCTACTGGTATTGCAGAAGAAATTAAGACCCCAGAATAGAAACAAACTAATAACCTCATTTAAACCCCTAAAACAGCTATTAAGAGCTTAACTGAATCTGACCACAATTGTATTAAATCTGAATGTATTAAAGCTAGGTAACATGCCTAATCTGTGTCTGATGTCTTCTGTTCCAGATACCAGTAACTTCTTTCTTCTTTCAACTTATCATTTACCACAAATAATGAACTCTAAGAAACCACACCCACTTTGGGTATGGGCTTTCTCATTTTAGACCTTTTTTTTTTTTTTTTAACAGGACCATTGGACCTCATGTGTGCTAAGTGTGCCCCCTCCTACCTGCACACACCTCAGGCCTGCGCTCTCGGCCTATGTCAGAGGTACACTTAAGTGCTGTTGCCGATACCCATGAGTAAGCCCCATAAAAGCCGCCCCGCCGCTGCGACCGTTATTGTTTCTCGCGGATGATTGATTGATGGATGAGGGCTGACACTTCAATGAAGCCATTTCCACCGGCATCTCTATCCGATGATGTGCAGCGTATATTTTCTATCCACGCCTCATTGCTTGCCAGTGTCATTCCTGGAAGTTCATTTACACCATGTTCCCTGAAGGACCTTCCCCCCCCCCCCCCTTTTTGCCCATCTTCCTTTTCTCTCTCCCTCAATCTTCTTCTTTTTAACATTTTTTTCTTTCTTCTTCTTCTCTCTCTGTGTTATAAAATAATGATGCTTCTTGTCAACTCATTTGGGGCTGAAAATAATTTGTGCACAACCCTAAAACTAAAAGCGTGGATAGATAAGTTTGGGCTGTATCTAAAAAAAAATACCTAGTCTTTTTTTTTTTTTTTTTGTAGACCTCAAATCCTAAGACAGGACTGAGGAACAAAAAAGAATCTGATGATTTGTCGCCATGTTGTTGGCCTAACTCGGCGTGCTAGTCTAATTTTTAAATCCAAACTGTTGTCTTAGCAATTCATCAGATGCATGTGCTAACCCAAGGAGGGGTGAGAGAGTGAGAGCGTGTGTGAGAGAGAAAGAGCGAAAGATGCTTTTTCAGAGACAATCTCTCATTTTTATCTCATATGGAGAGCAGATGGCAGGCCTGCATCAGTGCAGGAGGCTTTCTGGGATGACAGCCATGAGATTCCCCCTCAGGTGCCATTGGACTGTGATGGCTAGGACATGGCACCTCCTCGCTGAAGAATCACTCTTCATTTGCCTCACTTTCTCACTTCATAATGGCGCTTGCTAACAACCTAATATTTCAAACACGCACATGTGCAAGCACAAGCTTTTTCAGTACAGTGTTTTTTTTGTTGTTGGTTTTTAATGAAAAGTTGTAAAAATATGTAATATCTTTATCTTGTGGATATAATTGTCCTTTTTTTTGTTTTCTATATTGCAGACAGTTCCCTATAATAATAATGAGAGCAAAAAATATAGTGGTTATGTACTGTAAGCTAAACTTAAAAAGCTGAAAAGATCAAGTATACTTTTATTAGTGTTTCATTTTGATACACAATGACATTTTGCTATTTGTTTTTACCAGAACTGCAAAAAAAAAGACTCTTTATAAAGCTCCCCTTTATTATTTCCACCTGGGCCGAGTTATCAGTGTGTGTTCCCAAAGTCTCTGCGTATGATGGATACCTGAATGCAAGGGTTCCGGGCTAAAATTCGCAAAGGGCAGGATATATTCACTACCTGGCCCAAAAAAAGTCACTGTTTCAGAAGGGTCAAATCATTGGCTTGCATCTAGCAAAGAAAACTACTAAAGAAGTTTTTAATTACTGGTGTTGGGTTCGGAACAGTCCAACACTTAATTAAAACCTGCAGAGATAGTCATGATCTGTCAACTTTGTGGAAGAAATGTTTTCAGGAAGAAAAAAAAAATCATAAATGAAGATCACTTACAGTAAACACCTGGTATAGTCATAAAGAACAAATAGTAGAGATTACAGCTAAACATGCAATTTGAGATTGATCCACAGGATTGGAGGTAAACAGCTGTGTAGCCATACGAAAACTACTTGCTAGAAAAGCTATTCAGAAAAAGGCCTAAATTTGTTAGGGAACATAAGGATTTGACTTTGGAGCAATGCAAAAAGATCATGTGATCTGATGAATTTGTCAGGGGAAGAAGGGAAGTGCATGAAGCGATGTACCCATCATGCACAGTGGCCACTGTCCAAGCCTCTGGAGGTAGTGTTATGATTTGGGCTTACTCCAGTTGGTCAGGTCTAGACTCAGCAACGTTATATGGCAATAAAATGAAGTCAGCTGACGACCTGAATTCGGTACGAATTTATCAGGTTATCACATCAATGGAGTTTTTTTCTTTACTGATTACTTCGACCATTTTCCATTTTTCATATGCATTGAGCACCACATTTTACCCGTGTGACTGGATAAGCTGTAAAAGAGGATCTACTACACAAAAAGTCTGGCGACAATGGATTGTGGGTGTTTTGTCATTGTCCAAGATGCTGAACACCCTTTCAGTATGTTTAGTTACATTTGCCAGTATATCAGACGAATGATGATTAATAATAATAAGTCACCCAGAAGATGATAGGTTCCTTGTTTGTGCCTCAAGATTTCTCCTCATGTCATCTCAGGGAGTTTTTCTTTCCACCGTTGCACTGAGGCGTAGTGGTTAGCACTGTAGGATTAGCACTCGATAATCGAGTCTTGCCTTCCAGTCTAATTTACAAGGTGTAGGCATGTTGTCCCCATGATTGATGGGTTTCCTCCATCTACACCGGTTTTCTCCCACAGAAACTGTTGTTTCCAAATCGCCCATAGTGAACGTGTGCATGAACATTACTCTAGGCCTCTGTCGACTACTACACAGCAACCAGAAATTATGCATATTTCCTTATTCTGTTTATGCCATCGTTTATCTGTTATCACTGCAGGGGGCAGCGCCAAGCCTGTTTGGGGAAGGCTGACCTCGGTTGCTGGATGTACAGTGGGGCAATCAATAATAGAGAAAAGTGTTGTGGGTCGCTGTTGTAGGAGCTGCCACAAACCTTTTGTGTTGACGTGCAAAGAATAGAAACAATACAGTAGATGGCCCTTTGAGGGGACTGAAAAAAATCACTTCCACTACAGTGTTATCCAGGAATTATGTTTTATTTATTGGCAGACATGAAGGGAATATTAAATTAAGGCCTAATAGCTTTTTTGTTTTCGGCTTGCTCAGGTAAGTACTTTGTGGTTGGAAGTGAATCGCAAGTTTGAGACATTATTTGCATTCAGGGGTCAGGTTTTTAATTTCACACACATGAGCATCACTATGATGTCCCCTGCTTGCCTGCTGGAAAGGAGGCTGCTGCACCATCTATCCACCGAAACAATCCCCTGCATTGGCTAATGCGCCTTGACACTGAATACTACACACACGCGAAACGAGAAGCCACAAATTGGGTTACGTGTCTTTACCTGCCGGTAATCCAGTTGATAAGCACTATGCATGTAGATCACTGGGGGATGGGTGGGAGAGGGAATGAAATTACTGCGAGCAGGACTGAACACTCTGGAGTCTTGGGGAAAGGTTTCTGTAGCTCCAAGGAGGGAGTCTCGCTCTCCCTACTAACAAACGCACTTAAAAAGACAAAAGCAAAGCAGCCGCTCGACTCCCCAACCATGTAACGACATTCACTCTGCTAATGATTTGTACAGAAAAGCAGGAATAAGCCGGGTTTATTAAATGCAGAGGAAGCGTGTTGTGGGGGTTTGCAGGCTGTTTAAGTGAGATATCATCCATCTACACTTCAGAAACAGTGTCTTTATCTCTTCACTCCTCCTCCCCTTCCTCCCCTCATTGCTTTTTCTTTAGGACTGGTATGCATTCACCTGTGAAATCACGCTGGTCTGTAGTACAGCCTGGCTGTCGTAAATAAAGAACAAAGCCTAAAGAGATTCAGCTGTCCATCATCGAGTTCTTCTGCAGGATTAGCTCAAAGTGCAGGGCTTCAGAAGCAGAGCTGATGTCGGTAACGTCTCCTGACTTCTTCTCCATTCAAACCTGGGTTAATATCTATCGCATAAAGCATCATGAAGTCAGAATTCATCTCGTTCAAGTCTTCGTCATACTTCCATCTCATATCATAGGTAGCTGGTGAAATTTTCCAGGATACATTTGCTAGACCAACATACAAATGACAGCTCAGTCGTGTTCAAGTCTTTATAGCTGCACAGAAATGGTAGAACTTTGTGTAGGAGGTTCTAGTAACAAGGACCTTTGTTACTGGCTTGGCATTATTTTTGTTCTTTCAGCAGCCTGCTTGACCAAGATAGAGCATCACTTCATGACTTATGCATGTCATAAGCCCCCCTCCACTAGCTCCTAACGGCCAAGTACTTCCAGCCTCTCGCTCTCCGTTGTTGTTGTTGTTGTATTTGCTGACGTGATGCATGGATCCCTGGTGGCCACATGCAACCAGCCAACCCAGGTGCAACACTAATATCCTCACTGTAGCCAAACATTTCCTTTCAAAGTAAGCGGCACATGGGGGCCCATACATTACAGCCAAGATGTCGAGATTCCAATAAGACCCTACCCTGAGCAATAAACTTTGACATTGGTGGCGTGAAAAATGGGAGTCTTTTTTCATTGTCAAGTGTTACAAATTGATGAAATGAGTTCATCGATGTTCCCCGGTCATTATCTCTCCAGTGGCACTTTGTTTTACAGACAGCAGGGGGGAAAAGGGACAGTGCAGATTAGGGGGCCTCGACACAGTTTATCAAACCAAATCTAATATCATCCATAAGAGGGGAATCTGGAAATCAATACTTCATTACTAAATTGTTAGAGAGGATGAAGAGTGATTGTGCGGGTTCAGAAATGTGTCTCGGTGGCCAGGGCATGGGAAGTTCAATGTCACCGGGCAAGTGATAAGTAAAGGCACTGATGGGTAGAAACGTTTCTGTACTGAATGTGTATGTGTGTGTGTGTGCGCGAGAGACACAGAGAGAGAGGAGACAATAGATAGCGTCTTTATTTTATTTGGCCTTGCTCTATAGCTGTAGTGTGAAAAAGATAAAGAGGCACAGAGGTTTCTCTTCACTGCAGATTTTTGGCATTGTGTCTCTTTGCAGTTGCCTCCCTGCAGTTTCCCTATAGACTGAAAATATGGTCTATACCAGGGTTATAACTGAATGTGGATATATTATTTAGGATGAACTGTGGTTGTGGTTATATGCCGAGTCTGGTTGAAACATGAGATGCATCAGGACTTGGACATATCTCGAGGGATATGACAAAAATCATGCCAGAGGGAGGGTTACTTTCATGTATGTGTGAAAGAGCGGTCAGTGGTCATTTGAAGATTTTTGGATCAAACAATGATCACATTTATTAACTTGTTCATTCATTCATTTTTATATCTACTGGATTAGGGTTGCAGTGGATTGTATTAAACTATTAGTTTAGGCAGGTACAAATAAATTACAATGTAAGTGGCTTCAAAGAAAATTATAATAAATACTATACTGATAGTGCAGGCATATATTAGTGTTTCCTGAGAGCATAGTGATGGGGGTAGTATTTATTGAAAGAAAGAAAGAAAAGAAAGAAAGAAAGTCTAAGTTTAAACCATATCACTTTGGATTTTAAAAAAAATTTTTTAACTGTCAACAGACATCCCTTTGGTGCCAGTGGATTTCGAGTTATTGGGGTTGGGATTAAAACCATTCAATTAAACTGACTGGTCAAATAACTATAACTGGCTATGACCTGTTAATAAAAATCACCAATAACATGCTGTGATTTCTCCTATTGTAACCACCACCACCATCACCACCGTCATGGACCCCTTGACTATGTTTCATGAACTGAGTCCCCAGAGCCCACTCTTAAAGTCAAGTAGTATACTTAGGCAGGTGTGTGTAATGAAATACCTACTACTAGCTATGCTCAGTGATTGCAAACACCTACTGACCATTTTTTCCCCCCTAAAATGCATCTTGTCAGCTCCTTGTACCGTCTCTATAAAGGGACCACCATGTGACCACCACTGGCCAAATATTATTCTCGCAATGTAAGTAATAATGACATAATAGTCTGCCCTCAAGCCCTTGTTCTGACCCCAAGACTGCTGTTAGTTGGATCATTTTGATTCCCAACCCCGCAGTGTTGAAAAACCCTACTCGTATTTGCGACACACACACTGACACACACAGTAGTTCCTGTGTCATTACTGTGCTGAGAACTGTCCATCATCCAAATGATGTCTGGTTAGTAATAGTCCTGTGGAGGTGTGTTCACAGTATCAGACTCTGTAGAAGATGACTGACAAGCTGTTTGTAGAAACAGATGCGTTTAATAATAAACTGCACCTACAGTATAAAGTATGTTAGGTTTAACTCATCAAATGACCTAATAAAATGGCTGGTAAGTTGAGTTTATTAATCGGCTTTTAATAACATTTGAACAAGAATCGCATTTATGTAAGCCGAGAAAAACAGAATTACCCCTGACAAGCAGGAGAATCATATTCGATACTGTAATAGAGCGTTCGAATTCCAGACATCGCTAATTGGACCACCGCTGCCTCACTAGCATGGACTTTTCACACACTCCCATATTCAAATGTTGGTTGTGAAATTTTAAAAAGCCCAATTTCTGCGAGGATGACAAAGGCAGCGTTTTGTAGTTGGAAGCAGATAGTCCAGTTTCAGAGGCCCTGCGCTAATGATTTTTTGAGCAGCCCCCGACTGAGCCCTAAATGTCTTCAATATCCATAAACAACTCTATACTGTCCAATTAGGCAGACAGAGATGTACTGGGCTGTCAGACAGATCTGCATGGCTAAGCACCTGAGATCCCACCGATGATGGGGAGGGGCAGTTGGGTAGGCCGACGAGCGAGAATCTGTACAACGGATGACTTTCATTAGGCTCCAGCATTATGCCTTTACCCGCCATCCAATTACTGCCACGATTAATTGATTATCTTACCTTTCTTCACAAAGCCCAGTACATGAGCTCACTTTTCTTTTCTCCATGCACCCTCTTGTGTCCCTGTCCATTTTTGTGTCTCATTTGTATAGAAACTTATTCAGCTACACAATCAGTTGCCAAAAAAAAAAAAAAAAAAAAGGAAGAGATTTTTGGAATAGATGTGTTGCAGATAATTTAAAGCTTTATTTAATCTCATGTTAAAACACTTGGCAGCCTGTCTATCAACTGTGGAAGGCCATTAATACTAAATGGAACAACAATGACATGCCAAAATGGCTGCCTTTGTTTACCCAAAAGACTTAATTATTTCAAGTAATATTTCAAGATGTTCAATATTAACGTATGATCCACACTGCTTCAGTGTTTACTTATTTATACCTCAATCAAAGCTACTAAATTTCATGCTTTTTTTTTTTTTGCCTCAGTGTATGTCATAAAAACAGGTGCATGGGATTATGAGTATTTTTCATTTCTAAACTTCATTACTTTTTAAAGAGGCTGATCACTGGCAGGCTGTCAAGGAGCTTTGATTGATTTAACATAAATTAGGTCCTAACTTGTCTCGCTCTCTCTCTCAGGTCATCTATTGGCAATTTGCTTTTTAGATATATTATGACACTTTATTTTTAACTTTTTAACTTCTCTTATGAACATAATGATCCATTTTGATTTTAGTCAAAATTTATGATTTCCTACATTACCCACAATGCTGTTGCACTGCTGTTACATGAAGGGTCAGCAGGATCACATTTCTACCAAAAGGGAGCGATGCAGTAGCACTTTAGTTTCTCCCATTCTGTACACTTTTCACATACAGTCGTGGCCAAAAGTTTTGAGAATTACATAAATATTGGAAATTGGAAAAGTTGCTGCTTAGGTTTTTATAATAGCAATTTGCATATACTCCAGAATGTTATGAAGAGTGATCAGATGAATTGCATAGTCCTTCTTTGCCATGAAAATGAACTTAATCCCAAAGAAAACTTTCCACTGCATTTCATTGCTGTCATTAAAGGACCTGCTGAGATCATTTCAGTAATCGTCTTGTTAACTCAGGTGAGAATGTTGACGAGCACAAGGCTGGAGATCATTATGTCAGGCTGATTGGGTTAGAATGGCAGACTTGACATGTTAAAAGGAGGGTGATGCTTGAAATCATTGTTCTTTCATTGTTAACCATGGTGACCTGCAAAGAAACGCGTGCAGCCATCATTGCGTTGCATAAAAATGGCTTCACTGGCAAGGATATTGTGGCTACTAAGATTGCACCTAAATAAACAATTTATAGGATCATCAAGAACTTCAAGGAAAGAGGTTCAATTCTTGTTAAGAAGGATTCAGGACATCCAAGAAAGTCCAGCAAGCGCCAGGATCGTCTCCTAAAGAGGATTCAGCTGCGGGATCGGAGTGCCACCAGTGCAGAGCTTGCTCAGGAATGGCAGCAGGCAGGTGTGAGCGCATCTGCACGCACCGTGAGGCGAAGACTATTGGAAGATGGCCTGGTGTCAAGAAGGGCAACAAACTTTTGAGGACTGGGGCAAAGTCATATTCTCGGATGAAGCCTCTTTCCGATTGTTTGGGGCATCTGGAAAAAGGCTCGTCTGGAGAAGAAAAGGTGAGCGCTACCATCGGTCCTGTGTCATGCCAACAGTAAAGCATCCTAAGACCATTCATGTGTGGGGTTGCTTCTCATCCAAGGGAGTGGGCTCACTCACAATTTTGCCCAGAAACACAGCCATGAATAAAGAATGGTACCAAAACACCCTCCAACAGCAACTTCTTCCAACAATCCAACAACAGCTTGGTGAAGAACAATGCATTTTCCAGCACAATGGAGCACCATGCCATAAGGCAAAAGTGATAACTAAGTGGCTTGGGGAGCAAAACGTTGAAATTTTGGGTCCATGGCCTTGAAACTCCCCGGATCTTAATCCCATTGAGAACTTGTGGTCAATCCTCAAGAGGTGGGTGGACAGACAAAAACCCACTAATTCTGACAAACTCCAAGAAGTGATTATGAAAGAATGGGTTGCTATTAGTCAGGATTTGGCCCAGAAGTTGATTGAGAGCAGCCCAGTCGAATTGCAGAGGTCCTGAAAAAGAAGGGCCAACACTGCAAATACTGACTCTTTTACATAATGTCATGTAATTGTCGATAAAAGCCTTTGAAACGTATGAAGTGCTTGTAATTATATTTCAGTACAACACAGAAACAAGTGAAACAAAGATCTAAAAGCAGTTTAGCACAAACTTTGTGAAAACTAATATTTGTGTAATTCTCAAAACTTTTGGCCAATTACATGACATTTATGCAAAGAGTCAGTATTTGCATTGTTGGCCCTTCTTTTTCAGTACCTCTGCAATTCGACTGGGCTGCTCTCAATCAACTTCTGGGCCAAATCCTGACTGATAGCAACCCATTCTTTCATACTCACTTCTTGGAGTTTGTTAGAATTAGGAGGATTTCTTGGATGCTCTGAAGCCTTCTTAACAAGAATTGAACCTCTTTCCTTGAAGTTCTTGATGATCCTATAAATTGTTTATTTAGGTGCAATCTTAGTAGCTACAATATCCTTGCCGGTGAAGCCATTTTTATGCAACGCAATGATGGCTGTACGCGTTTCTTTGCAGGTTACCATGGTTAACAACGAAAGAACAATGATTTCAAGCATCACCCTCCTTTTAACATGTCAAGTCTGCCATTATAACCCAATCAGCCTGACATAATGATCTCCAGCCTTGTGCTCGTCAACATTCTCACCTGAGTTAACAAGACGATTACTGAAATGATCTCAGCAGGTCCTTTAATAACAGCAATGAAATGCAGTGGAAAGTTTTTTTTTTTTTCGGGATTAAGTTAATTTTCATGGCAAAGAAGGACTATGCAATTCATCTGATCACTCTTCATAACATTCTGGAGTATATGCAAATTGCTATTATAAAAACTTAAGCAGCAACTTTTCCAAATTTCCAATATTTATGTAATTCTCAAAACTTTTGGCCACGACTGTACACTGTATGTTTTACTCAGCATATGCCAAGCGGCGATCTCCAGTTCAGAGAAATGAAGCCAAAATGCCAAAATGTGCAGTACCTCCAATGACCATTAGGTTGGATTGAAATATGATTCAATCCCCATAGACCCCATGTTAACACGTCCAAATTTACAACAGAAATGAACGTTTGCCACCTGGTATAAATAAACTGTTTTGGCCTCCATAGCTAGATTTCCCATTCATGACAAGCATACAGGAGTGTTATGTACCTCATCTGTTAAAATGACATTAAGCCAAAAACTTATGCATGAAACCACTAGATGTCTGGTGTGCATCACTAAAGCTAACCAGCTAACTGGAATTGGTGGACATGACTTCTCAGCTGTGTAGACTTTACAGAGAATTCATATTCCTGAAATATCATGTAGGGTATGGATGACAGAGTTCAATCAAATGCAAAGTAACTTTAACATATTGTATACAGTATATTAATGCAAGCCACCTTAGCTTGTGATATCTGATGTAGGTAGGCATGTCCCAAACCAACAGCCAACCAGGATTTAGACAGAGTGAGCCAACATGACAACGACCAGAGCTCCCATCTTTGAGCTTCAAACGCTTTTCAGAAAACCTATGATTTTATAGATCAGAACAATATCCTTTCATTTGCTATACTTTTGTATACTTGTGACAAGGTCCTGGCATTGTAGTCAGTAATTCCTACCCCAAGCCTGCCACCTTTCCGACCAGTCGCATGTTTGTGTTGTGGTTTGTATGTTTAACATCATTACAGACCATCTGAAAATTCCTGACACATCCAAAGCATTTTATTTTGATCCAAGACATTGACACTGTTCATGACGCACCTCTGGTTCACAGTATCCCCTCCAGCTTTTCTTTCTTTCTGGCCCTGCAATTCCATTGGAACTAATTAATAAAAGTGTTCAGATTGCATTTCCCCCTCCTGTTGTAATTAACAGCAACATCTGTTAAAGTTTTATTCAGCATCTGAATAGCAGGCCAATGCAAGCACACAGGTACACAAAAATACACACCAAGTGCTTGGACTCTAAGCTATTCACTATGAGGAAACTGCATTTGGTGGTTTACAATACTCAGTAAAGCAAATAGAGAAAATATAGATCAGTTCATTAAGTCATCTCATTGAATTATGTTCATCCAATATGAGGTACCCATCCTTAGACCCAGAAACCTTTTTGTCCAACTAGGGACTATGGAGGCCAGTGGTCACCATTGTATTTATTCCCAGTTGTACAACTGTGATAGGACCGCCGGTCAGCATTCACACACTAAATCACATACTGTGATACAGGCAATTTGTAAATGCCAATTAGCCTAACTTGCATGTCTTTGAAGTGTGGGAGGAAACTGGAGATCCCAGAGGAAACCCACCAAGCACAGGGAGAACCTGAGACCTTGTGAAGTGAAGAACCTGAGAAGTGCAAGGCAACCGTGCTAACAACTAAGCCACTGTGAATATAAGGCATGCCAGGGTTTAAAATAAGTTTGCAACCTTAAAGCTCGGGTTAACTCATTTGGAAAAATTACTATACTATATATATCATATATATGCATCACTGTCTATTCTGCATATATGTATACATGAGTGTAATTATTTTATTTAGATCTAATCTACCATTATTTAAAGTTACTGTATATTATATTAATTGATTTATACACATACTGGATCAGGATTATACCTAAAATAATAATATGCCTGTTAATAAGATGAGCATACACTGACTAACACAGACTGACTAACATTGTGTAATGAGTTCAGCTGCATTGTTATGTGCTAAAAATGCAAATGTAAATTTCTTCTTTAGAAGAGAATATTCTATGAATTCTATGAGTTCCTCCGCTGGTATAAAAGAGCTAGTGTAAGTGGTGGTGCAAGTGCTAACAACTACACCACCGTGCCGCCCAGCATTCTCTCTATAGTCTTCATATTGTCAGTCGGACCTTTACATGTTTGGTCTCCTAAATGCAGCCCTATGAGTACAGAGATTCACTTCTGATGAAGAAGTGAAGACAGCGGTGCATTCGTGGTTTTGCAGCTCAGCCTAAAACATTTTTTTATGAGGGAAAACAAAAGCTTGTTGGTGTACCAAGTGTATTGAAAAGCAAGGAGATTATGTTGAAAAATTATGTATTTGTCTTTTCCAAATGTTCATTCAAATAAGTTCTACAACCAGAATGCAGACTCGCCTTCATACATCATAAATCATATTGGCTATGTGACTCAGTGAGTGTGTCCAGGGTGTTATGTGTTATACGTTTATGCCTGTCATGGGGTTTACTGCATGCTATAAGGCTTGTAATACTAACACCGACCTCCTGATAGGTAGTAGATTTATTCATCCCTTCGATTCAATACTGAGAACACTCGATACACATGATTTTTAGTCCGTCCAAACTTGATGACATTTTAAACCTGTCTATTAGCCTATACACTTTGACCATATATAATCATATACTGTATAATCGAATCGTGCCCGTCATACATGTAATGTTTCAAAGGTCAAAGAAAGGTCATATTTAAGAAGGTCAAAGAGAATGTGTACCACTGTCTATGCTCCGTTAGCTGTTGAAATTAGACAGGCGCTACCTCATGAATCAGGTTGCACACCGCTTATAATCACTTTTGTGTGACAAAAAACTAATTGAACTCAAGCTGTTTTGTGTACACGGGTATGACAAGAGCTAATGGGATAATTTGAAATACAAACGAGTCTTCACTTTCTCTTCATTAATTACCACTAATTATATGAACATGCGCGCACACACACATACAAATATACACACACACTTTTGTTGAAGCAGCCACATCTGTATTTGAGTTTTGGGTTTTATCCATACATCAGTCTACTAAGTGTGACCTTCAGCCTGTTATCAGTGTTTGTAGTCTCCTTCTTACTTCAAGTTCACTGTTTACTGTCCTTCTTAGCTCAAGTTCACTTTGAACAATGTTTTTTCGTTCCATGCGCGAGCCCAATCACACGGATTAATTAAGTAAGTAGAAGTGTCTACAATTGTCGGCAATCACCGGTCTATCGTTTAAGGAGAGCATGTTTGTTCAGCCAAGATTTTGGAACCTCATACTGGGTGACAAGTAATAATATTAAAATTAGCCTGAAATCGCATAGTCTATAAAGCAAGATTCATCTGCTTAATTAGCTACTTATATATTTGTGACTATTAACACAAGCACAGTCATCTCTTTTTATAGCAGCAAGCCAT
This sequence comes from Clarias fuscus, assembly GCA_030347435.1. Classification (NCBI taxonomy): domain Eukaryota; kingdom Metazoa; phylum Chordata; class Actinopteri; order Siluriformes; family Clariidae; genus Clarias; species Clarias fuscus. The sequence goes on from CM059221.1 coordinate 9,441,247, forward strand.
GTCATTTATTTATTTATGTATTTGAATTTTTCCTACTTTCTCTCTTAATTTTAAGTCCTAGTCAATTCCCATCCATCACTGTTGCGCTCTCTCATCAAGGCTACAGCCACCAACCAGGAAAGGTGAAAGGTATATCCTTTAAGATAGATGATACGTATTTCCTTTAAGATACATGATGCCAACCAGCCACATGTTTTCAAAAAGCTTGCTCACGCACCGCTGGGAGTGGCATAACACACTCGGAGGATAGCGTTATTCGTTCAGAGCACCTTCAATGCACCTTGTGATAGGATCTACAAATCTTTGGAACTGGAATTATGTTGGAAGTACATCATTCTCCCAAAAGATATTCCTTCTGTTGGTGTTTTATTGATGATTGTAGAGAGCTGTCTTCAGTACATGATGGGTGCCGTATCATCCTGGATGAGACCATTCCCATCAGGATAGAAATGTTTTATCATAAGATAAGTCAGAAAAACCGTGGAGTTGCAGTGACAGTTTTCTGTAAGGACATAAGTGGGCCCAAATCACAGCAGAAAAATCATGCCACAGCATACAGTAACAGACCTAGTGGATTTCTTCACTGTAGGGGTTCAGGGCCTGCACCATGTTTTTGGTGTTACGCCACACTTGCACTCGCCCACATGTCGAAAATATGGCGAAGGATGACTCATCTGTCCACATCAGTTCTTCCGTGTCCTTGTAGACTGGAGCTTGCACCACTAGTCTTACAAATATGTGTTTGCAATTTAAACCTATCTATCAACCCTTGCCTACTGTCTGTAATTATTATTATTATTATTATTAAATTGTATTTTAAATAGATATTTTTACTTTTCATTTCTCTGAAATTAATTTTCATCTTTCATTTAATTTTACAGTAGCTTTCAATTCATTTTTAAGATGGTTAAGTCCTAATATTCCTGTTTAAATACTTTTTTTTCATTCACATTCTTGCAGTAAGTGATTGTTACGTGCATGACTTTTTCAGTCTCTCCCATCGTTTTGGTCCATTCTTCTTTACAACATTGCTTCAGTTCATTGAGGTTTTTTAGAATTCACTAATCCAGCTAAGCTCTGTTTAGGTCCTGCAGCAGCATTTCAATTAGGTTGAGGTCTGGATTTTGACTAGGCCATTCCAAAACCTTGATTCTTTTACTTTTCAGCCGTTGTGTTGTAGATTTACTGGTGTGCATTAAATCACTGTCACATTTGGCCCCAAAATATTTTGGTATACAGAGGAGCATGATCGGCTCAATGTCTGCAATGTTGCCAGGTTCAGTGGCTGCAAAACAGAATTATCACTCTTCCACCAGCATGCTTGACAGTGGTCAAACAACTCCCCCTTGGTCTCATCTGTCCATAGTTCCAAAGGACATTGTTCCAGAAGTGTTGTGATTTGTTCAGATGTAGTTTTGCAAATCTTAGTTATGCTTCTGTCTTCTTTTTAGACAGAAAAGGCTTCTCCTAGCAATCCTTCCAAACAAACTGTACATGTTCACTCTTCTTCCAATTGTGCAGTCATGAACATTAACATTTAACATGCTCATTGAGGCCTGTAGGATATGAGATATACAGTAGCTCTTGGGTTATTTTGTATTTCTTTGAGTGTTGCATGGGCTGACCTTGGAGGGAATGTGCTGAGACATCCAATCCGGAGATGATTAGCAATTCTGTTGAATGCTTATCACTTGAGAATAATCTTTCTCACTGTAGAATGTTGAACTCCAAATGGTTTGGAAATTGTTTTATAACCCTTTCCACATTGATATGCAGCAACAATTGCTTTTCTGAGAAAACTGCTTATTTCTTTCCCTCTTCGCATTGTGTTAATATCTGAATGCTCCAGACCAGCAAACTGCCAAAACCTCTGCTTTCATAGAGGTCTGCACACATGCTGATGATCAATTAATCAAGGGCTGATGATTAGCAGCAACTAGCTACAACTTATTCTCTTTAATATTATGGACGCAATAAGGGGTACTATTACCCATAAGTGTTTTCTTTCCTCTTGGCTTAATTTTTGATAAATAAATAATGGCATGGAGAAAAAAAGTTATATGTTGTTGTTCGTCTGAGGCTGTATTTGCCTAAGACTAAGACCCAGTATGGTCACATGATTTTTATAATATTTTTACACAAAAACACATAATTAAAGGAGAGGAAGAGAGGGCACTAACGTTTTGCATACCCGAAGAGTCTCCCTCTAGAACTTAACATTTATATAGATAGATATACTATAGATAACTTGTTGAGCCATTTGTTAGAAAGAAAATATTCAAAACCTTATAAATAATCAGATTTAAGATTGCAATACTGGTGTTTTATTTTTTACAAAAGTCTTGTTATTCTTTAATAAACATGGTTATCTAGAACGAAATGTTTAATTTGAAAACTGCTATATAACCTTAATGTATAAGCCTAAACTTTAAATGTTTTGGACAAACCAGGACACATAGAAAGAAGCAATGCGATTGGCTTTTTTCTGCTTTTGCATGAACATCTTCCTCTATCAAGCGATCAGTGGAGGAAAGATACTTCCTGTGCAACACAGCGACTGCTGGGAGTGGTTTAAATGTGTTCAAAGGGTTTTTTTTTTTGCTCAGTTCAGTTTGCACCACTTTTTGCTTCATTTGAATCAACTTGTTTGTTTTATTTTCTAAACAGCAAAAGTGGAGTTATCTCATCACATTGGTCAATTACGAGTACTGCAAAAGACTTACTGTAGCATATAAGAGATTCCCCAAATTTTGTTCATTATTCAGTCACCAGAAAAAACAGAATTTATTAGTAATATATCAGTACGTTATCATCTACAATTGTTTTCCCCAGTCATGAGCTTTTTTCTCCCTGAGAAGACATAGTCAGGAATAACTATTGTACTAATTCATCTATATATCTATCTATCTATCTATCTATCTATCTATCTATCAAATCTCTCTTGCTATAAAATGCATACATGTGAGATGAAAAAAACCTGTACACTTGTGTTGACTTTACTCGAGGATTCCCTGCTATATATACAATTCCACCAGTAATTAAATATTTCTCATGTGTTTAGAACAGGTCTCATTGACTAAGGAGTTACAAAGTTCAATAGCAGAGTCTACAGACATCTATCATTTGTCATACAACACATGAAAAAGCAACCCACGTCAGGTCACGGAGAACTGGCTACTGTCATTTTGACAGCCCACAAACATACGAATCAATAAATCAATGAAACATGCAGTTCACTGTCTGATTATTCTTTGGGTTTCATGCTGAAAGTGCACTGGATCTGAAAGAAAACACTGAATATTATTAACACATAGTGTGATGATTCTCTGCTGAAAAAGTTGTTTTTGTCAACACTGCAGCTCTTCTTGCTGATTTATCAGAAAGCCCATATTTGCCAATGTGAATCAATAAATCAGGGCAATGTGTGTTTTATTGTCTGGTTATTATTAATACCTCAAGGTGCAATCATACTGACTATGAAACAAAAAGAAGAATTCACATAAAGCTCCTTAAAGCTACTTATTCAATAACCCACTAGGACTCCCTATGTATGTCAGAGTGTTTAATTGTTGTGTTTTTCTCCAGAGCCCGTCCTCCGGGAGTGAGCCCAGGCCTTCTGAGTTTAGTGCTACCTGATGCAACCGCTGCTCTGGATTGCACATAATGTCGTGTCCTCCTCGGTTAGCAATTTGGCCTTGGTTAGTTATGTAGTCACCCAGCATCAGCCTGTCCTGGCAGTGGTATATATACAGAAATTAAAGGGAAAATGAGATCCCCTTTCCAAATAAATAAATAAATAAATAAAATATAGCTGAAAGAACAAAAAATGTGCTTTTGCCAACGTTTAAAGAGTTGCCAATAATCAAGGGTTATTTTCACAGCCCTGTGAAATTGCATGTTAAAATCTCTGTTCATAATAATTAAATCTGTCCAGTAATACACATTCTTTTTGTCTTTGTTCTTCATTTGAGATTATTATTATTAATAATAATATTAATAACAACAACAATAATATTATTATTATTATTATTATTATTATTATTGTTGTTGTTGTTATTATTATTATTATTATTATTATTATTAATAATTAATAATAATAATATTAATACATTTATTTATTTAATCCCTCAAATTTCTTTTCCTGAAGTATGTGCCATTCCACCTTCACTGAAGACAGGTAGAGTCTATCTGAAAATTACAACATTCCTGACCTGAGCGAAATGACAAAACACCGAAAGAGTGAGTGAGAAAGGCGAGCAGAGAGGGGAAGGGTTAAGAGAGGAAAGAGATTCCACATAAAACTCAGCAGGAGCGCAAAGAAAAACTGACATGTTCTCTCTCCCCCACCCCCCTCTCGCTCTCTCTCTCTCGTTGTCTTTCTATCTTTTATTCAGGCAAATGGAATCTGAAGATTTGACCCTGTCAATCAGCCCTAGTGACAAGTTTAATCACGGAGTGCCCTCCACAAAATCATGGCTAAATAGGAATGCAAATAATAGAGCGCCAGGGCCTCTTATAAATGCTAATCAAGAGGACTAATCAAGTGACAGGTCCACAGATCCGGCTCTCTCGACTAGTCACTCAAACTTTTCTCTCGATTCTTTCTCGCTTTCATTCCTTCTGCTCCCAATTCAGGTCATATCTCTCATGTTTACAGGAGATCTCTTCTAAGTGTTCTTCAGTGCCATGGGGTTTGATTTCCTGAAGTCTCCATGAACTTGAGTCCTTTTAAATGTATGTAATATATACTTTTTTTCCTTTTTTTTTGTAAGAGTGTGTTTGTTTGTTTTTTTCAACTTAGCTTCCCTGTTTAAAAGAAGAAAGAAAAGCATTTTCCAGTCCTGTAATGGCCATCTGATAAAGTTCCATTTTCTCCTCTCAGAGATGGAATGGCAGGCTATTTCACAACCATGTAAATGAAGCCATGCCAATCCATCGCTCTCTGATCTGCCATGAAAGCACAGAGCTCTGTAAAGACTTTGAAATGTTGATTTAGGCCTGGTTTGAGGATGGCGAGTGTCTCTCTACTGCACCTTAAAAAATACAATTGATCTAAGTTTTATGTGTGCTTCAAAGTTGTGATGGTTGCATCTCTCTCTCTCTCCACCAATTGTCTAAGATGTCAAAGTTAAACGTGAAGTTCCGCACTGCCACGTCTGCATCAAAAGTCAGCCTTGATGGTTTGAAGACCATAATAAAAAAAAATGAGTGGGGCAAGTGCTTAGATTCTCACTGAAGACTACAGAACCCCCTTTTTTTTGGTTCTTATTTTCTTAGTTTTAAGTTTTTTTTTTTTCATTATTCTATGCACATTTGCTTTGATCAGTTTCAGTCATTCAAGCTCAATTTTGATGTTGCATTTGTACATATTATAGTATATAGAAATATACATTGTTAAATAGCTCAATTTAAATACAATAGGTACATGGGTTTATTCCATGTTTTTTTTTTTTGGATGATTCCTTGCAAAAACATGTCCTTGTCTGATACCCATTGTTCCATCATGACCTAACCAGGATAAAGAGGTTACTGAAGATGAATGAACAAATAAATGAATGAATAAAGGTTTTGAGAATTAACTATTTTTTATTGGTGTCATTACACCATTATTCCCAGTATTTTCTGTTATAATCCGAAATGACTCCTTCTGGGTTGAATTATCAGTCAAAGTTACAGAAAATACTAGAATGTAAACATGGTCTTGCATCTTGAAAATCCTTGATGGCAAAGTCTATTTATCCCCCTCAAAATGATGGTTTACAATGAGGCGGCACTGCTCTCTATCATGAGAAATCCACATAACTTAGTCTGTCAATGCCAAAGGGAAAAACAAAGACTTCCTGTGAGAAAAAGCACGGGGAAGCTGCCATGTGTAAATCCTTCTCCAATCTCCATATAGGAAAACGGATCCTTGGATGTACAGTATGCCATTTAGCTGTTAACGTCATGTTTTAGAATTCCTTGCCAGTTCACTAAAAATATATGAGATGTCATAAATTTGAGGCCTTGTGGAATCCGGTGTAAAATGTAATGACTTTACCATTTGGCATTGTAATGTGAAATAAAATTGTAAAAAGTCTGTGGATTAAAGCATTTGGAAAACATGTAATTTCATGAGTACTAGAGAATAGTTTTTTTTTTTAGGTTTACACGGTTCTTTACAGTGTGGCTGATCTACATTCTTGACTGATAGCTAATAAGAGGCCTTCTGCTTTCCCTGAGGTGAATGCTCACATAGTGGACCACCCACATAGCGGTGCATCTCTCCAGGCATCAACAAAGCATGACTGGTACCCAGCCTGCTAATGATGTCCTGAGCGAGGGCACTTCATGGGGTCTGTTTGATCAGGTAGTGCCCATGTACAACAGCTTAGTGATCTCCATAGATATTGCCCCGAACCACAAAGCCAACCCTGGGCTTCTGAGCAGTCTGGCATCAGATCAATCATCTTTTCTTCATTTGCCAGTCAGTCGGGCTCTGGGAGGTCATGGGGTCTGAGGTTTTTATTTTTTATTTTTCTGCTTAAAGGAGCGAATATTTGTTCTCTGATCAAGCAATACAAAAAGGGACTTGAGATAGAAAACATGATCTAACTAGGGAATGTTTATGCAGATTTACTTTTAATTAGATTTATTTGCATTGAATGTAAGAGTAATTAAAAAAAAGGTTTTCTAGTTGCATTTATAAAAACGTATAACAAAAACGTCTAATGAAAAGATAAAGATATAATTTAATAACATATACAAATGGAGACAAAGTAAAATTAAACAAACATGTCACTTCCATCTAGTTCTACTACTTTCTACACAGGTTTCTATCCATATAAAACTGAAATGAAGCTTCATACATACTTCGAATGTTAGCCATCTAGACTGAGAATGAAGCAACTATTAAAAGGTGCTCAGATGAATAATCACACATGAAAAAAGTTCAGGATGACTGTGCTGTATTTATAGCAGCTCTGATAAGATTCAGGTGGGTGGGGGGAATTGACAGGCTGGCTAATGCTGTGTTCCTGACTGGCAACAGTTGCAGAGGAAGGGGACCTCTTCACGCAGGAGGGCACCAGTGGCTGACACCAAAGATAATGACAGCACATTGGGCCCATTGTGTGTGGCCCCCCACTCATGGCATTTGAAACAGGGCGCCTCTGATCTCCCTGGACAAATGATCTGTGCTCTGCCAGGGAATGTCAAACTTTCAATCAGCTCACCTGAAGGATGCTGGCTGAGCCGTTTCTCCTAACCCATGAATTCATTAGTAATTAGCCTAATTGTGTGAAGTAGCAGAGGGTGACCAAATCCAAGACATTATCTGAATTCCTGAATAGCAGAGACTATGTCAATCTATCTATCTATCTATCTATCTATCTATCTATCTAGTTAAACATTTGCAAACATGGCAGCATGTTGGCTTAGTGGTTATTACTGGCACCTCGAACCTCAGGGTTAGTTGTTTGAATCAAATCTCCAGTCTGTGGGTGGGGAGTGTGGAGCATGCATGTTCTCCCTGTACATGGTGGGTTTCCTTCAGGTTTCCCCTTGGTTTGTAGGCTGATTGATATTTCAAAATTGCCCATAGTGCATTACAGTAGGTATATCCTGTGATGAGTTGGCACACTTTCGGGGGTACTGTACCTTGACTTGTTCCCTAAATTCCATAAAATCCAGTGATACTCCAGTGCTATTCCCCACCCCACCCATCTTGCAACCCCACACAGGATATGTTGTATGGATGAGGGATGGATGGATGGATTTTCAAACATTCTGGAAAAACACAAATGTTTTCCAGGAAACTGTCAGAATCCATTCTTCTGTCTATCTTGCTGTTTGTCTGTCCATCTGTCCGTTTATTCATCTCCGCCCTTACATTCATGACAGCATACTCTGAGGTTATTGCCATTTGACTCTCCGTTACACCCATTTGTTCTCCAGTCACACTGGATTCCTCAGAAATACTGTGGGCTGGCATGATGTATCTGTGCCACTTACTTATTTTCATTTTGCCAGAGGGCTCCTGCCAGCATCAGGGGCCTCCATTTGCAGTGTGACAGCTCGGTCTCCAGGGGTCTGCCTGCCCATGCAAAACCGGTGCTTCAAACCAAATAAAGACCTAACCATTTAAGAGACAGAAGAGCGATCAACTCCTGTTCTCTTCTTCACAACACATCAGGCCCAGTGATGCAAGAGTATATGTGCGAATCCAGTGTAGTCACTCTCCCTTTCTTGGAAGGCAGTTTGGCTTTGAGCGAGGCCCCTTTTCCTGGCTGGCATGCAATCTCTGCCAGTGCAATCTCTTAAAGTCAATGATGTGGGCAGTGGCAGCTCAGAGGTTTTTCCACTATTATTGTGAGGTCAGACCCCAAAACTGCCAAAGGGCCATGTTTAGCAAGGTCTTAACTTCACATGCTCAGCTACATGCTAAGATTGTACTCAGTGTTTGCCAACTGAATGAATGTAAAGGTAAGACGATGATGTTTCTGTAAACTTGTCAGCCGGAACATTATCACATGCACCAAGTTGCCCCCTGGAATCCCAATTTTCATTTCCCCTTTTTTTCCTAGTGTTTTCTTTCTCATCTTTTGCCCTTTTTTGGAATATTAAAGACGTCACCTCCCCTTTGCTACCACACCCTATTCCCCTACTTTCCCTTGATCCTTTCCCCAAATCCGTCTGACAACAGGACGCTCTTGTACATTAAATAAGAACTGTCACCTTGGGCAACATACAGGAATGAAGCACTTATTCTGCCTCACATTTCCTGGCACTCGGAATTACTTCCTTCATGCCTGATAACCAAATTACAATATGGCAGGTCTCCCCGGAGCCACTGGATTGTTAGTGCCAGCTTTGCAGCGTACTTTCAGCCGCTGTGGCATTTCATGTACAGGTGCCAATCAAAAGCCGGCAGAAGGGAGCAATGCAAATGAAGGGTGGGGAGTGTACAGCTGTGTGTGTGTGTGTGTGTGTCTCAGTGTGTATGGGTGCATAATCCCCTGTCTCCATTGATGACAGACAGCTGCAGTTCTAATGCAGCTCCCCAGCCTTGCTCCAGCTCGCAGCCACGTACTAAATGTGGCAGTAAGCAGAAAGGCAGGTGAAGGGAATTAGAAGCGAAGCTGAACCTCATGCTTTTCCTGCTTTATGCACTATTGTGTGCAGGTGTCAGCTGTCCAGGCAGCAATGAAATGTAATGTAATTGTTGATGGAATCTAAAGGTGAGTAAAATCTAGATGGGTGAGAGAGATCCTGTTGTTCAGAAATATCAAGAAAAGATTTCGTGTGTGAACTTCAAGGCTAGAACAACTTCTTAGGCATTTTGATGCTTATACACAGTCGGTAGTAATTGGGTCTATCATTATGATAGCAATAACCTGCCACAGCAGAAATAAAGCATCATGTGATTTCCACATTGTAGTGTTCACACCGAATGCAAGCACATAGGCGTTCTCTCAGGTGGCACATCATACTGTAAGATTTCAGCCTTGGAAGAATTGTCTAAATGTAGAAAAAGCATACATTTTTCAAACACTTTCTTGACTAGAACTGCACTACACATTCCTTAAATGCATTTGAACATGTTTTAAATGATCCTGTAAAAATATTCTATAGATTTCACATTATATTCTTATCATAGATAACATACCAAATACATTATACAGTATATACACATAATAGTAAAGTAAGTAAAAAGCACAAGATTTTTATGCAAACAAGGCATGAATCAGGGAAACATCCATGCCAAAGTATTATTGTTAATATTATTATTTTAAAAAAAAAAACTGATTTACAATCATTTGCTATAAAAGAGGAAACCTTCACAGAATGCATCACAATATTAAAGTCATTACTTTATACTGAAAATAAATGTTCTGGTCCTAAAAGGCTTAGGCTCATCTTTCTCCAGCTGAAGGCCCGACATTCATTCAGACTTTTTAATTCACATGTTCATGTTAAAGCATTGGCAAAGCCTTCCACACGCTCAAGCAAGATTAAATAGCTGAGTAAAATTCACTGGATGAAGAAAAATGAAGCTGCGCCTTACCTGTGAGAGGGTTAATAGCGCAGCAAAACACTAGTAACACACTCTTCAGGCAGCGTGACTTTACTCCTTTAATTGTTTTTTTTTTCCTCCTCTCTCCCTCACATTCTCCCCTTCCTCTCCTGTCTCCAGGCGACACTTTTGTTGCATTCCGTGAGGTTGATAAATCAATCCATCAAAAAATTCTTCGCGGTGAAACTCAATCAAGAAAGGTCATGTCGGCGGGAAAAGAACAGATTAAATTAGCATTGAATTAGACATGGAAAGTGAGCTCTGTCAAAACCATCACGGTGCTCAGCACAATTAGAATATGTTAATTATGCATTTCATTAAGGGCCCGGGCGCTCTTTGAATGTGAGATGAAATGTCACTGGTGTAGGCAGCCGAAAAATGGAAGATTGCCAGGCACAACTTTCTTTGTGCGACGCGTGACACCTTCATTAACATCAGGGATTGCTGGTCTGATTAGACTTTTTGTATTAGTGGAAGCCTTTAGGCCTTCAAATGCTTTTCTTTCCTGCGTCATGACCTGCCAGCTGAAAGCCTCCATGGCTTCAATATATTCATATTCATTATGATCAAGTATTCATTCTGATGGACTCTAGTCAATATTTTAAAATTGACATGTTTATGCTGACCGTGAAAGGATTTTGGACAATTGTTCTCTGCCTCTTATTGATATTCTCAAAATGAGATTGATCTACTCTGGACATCACACTGCATTAAATCATGTAAAATAGTAATAGTAAAAAAATTTAAAAAAAATAAAAAGTGATATTGATGCCCTGCTTATATTGTTGACTAGAAAAACCCATTAGATATCCTCAAAAAAAAAAAAAAAAAGCTGTACTTTACTGTATAACAAGACATCGAAACAAATGAAACCTTTCCATTGTCATTGTTCTTTCCATATACAGTACAATCAACATAGAAAAATATTTAATTTATAACCACACAAAAGCAAGATCCAAAACAACAACAACAACAAAAGTAGAGTAGAGAAAGTAGAGTTGTAACCACTCACTCAGTATCTGCTTGATCTCTGCAACTCTTCTCATTCACAGCCAGTGCTTGACCATGCACTTACCTCATCTTTAAGAAAGCATAAATATCTGTTACATGTTAGGGTTCTTTTTAAATTAGCCAGCAGCTATCAGGCAGGGAGAATTAGCCAGTTTAACAACCACAAAGGTAAATGCAGTCAGCCTTCCAAAACAAACAAACAAACAAAAAAACAATGCAATCTAAAACCTTGTTACTCGTTAAAAGCAAGAAGTTAACTGTTGTGAGAGGCTTGTTCATTGTGTCTGTGACAAATGCTGTCAGTGACTTACTTTAGGTGACAAACACTCGTGAAAGTGGTTTGAATGTTTTGCCAGTACCACAGTACAGCATGTAGCCAAAAGGTGAGGAGAATAAACTCACTTTCTTCCCGTCTCCAGCTAACTAGTTGTTCAATCCCAAATGGCATAACACTGAAAGCTGGTGCGCCATGTAGCATGTATAATCCCTTGTTCTATAAATAAAGTAGTGCCCTTGTTCAGGGGTTAGAGTATGATATGGGACTCAGCCTCTTTTAACGTCTAATTAGCTTTGTAGCTCACGTTAGCCATGAGCAAAGCGGTGAGCTGAGTCATAAACCTGTCAATAAGTTGACGGAAGGTTGTGCTTCCGTCATAAAGCTTGTAGCAGCAATGAAAGATTAAAACACAACATGGACGGTTCAGAGACAATTCAGAATGACTTAAAAGCAATTCCTATGAGACAAAATGTTGTTTAAGATGACGTTACATTTTCACTCCGTGAATGTGGGTTTTGGCAGAAAGCTGTTTTCCCCTATTTTTGTATTAAACCAAACCACACCTGCCTTCTTCTACCATACTCATGGTGATGATGCTAATGTGTTTCCTATTGTAAATGTATGCATCTATAAAATGTTATTTTTACATGACTAGGTTGTTTTAATTGTTGAGGCAGGGAATCTTGTGACATTTGAACAAAGTTAAAAACTTTAATACAGTGTTTAAAATAAGAACATTATTCTGGAAATAAGATAATTTCATGCAGATCTCAAAACTATGTGTGCTAGAAAATGTAAGAATTTGATGAAGTGAAGAATTTTCCAGGTCAGTGCAATGAATTCAAGCCTTTGCCATTGTTCCTTGTAAGGACATAGGTGACTGGAGACAAAGTGTTAAAGCATCGGGCCTTAGCCACAAAGACAGAGAGGCCACTATCTTTTATTATATAACCCTGTCAGAGCTCACAGAGAGAATCATAACGGAGAGAGGGATAATGAAAAAGTGAGAGAGCCGAACACAAATGGTCTGCTGCTCTCTATGACTTACGCTCCAGCTCAGTCAAACTTTTAAAAACTTCATTAAATCGAAATGAAAGTGCTTTGCAGCACACTTCAATTTAATAGAGGACGCTTTAGAGCCGAAGCAGGCTGCCAATTACAACTCTCGCTGACTTTTTCAGCGCTGCTTTTTTGACTCGCAGCTCAGACTGGCCGAGTTGAGTCAGTTCGTAAGCTCCTTTTTCAACACAATTGTGGTGACACTTGTAACGCTGAGTGATTGCTCTCTCAGCAGTTTGTGTCCTGTAAATGTAAGAAACTATGAAGAGGAGCAAAAGGAGTGTAAAGTGTCAGTAAGGATGAAATGTCTAAATTATTTGCTGTAGTAAATATCATACAAGCGAAGTGAAATAAAAACCTGCATGACAACGGTAAAGGGAAGCAGATGTGTGTGATAGCTGATGGGAGGAAAGTGCAAATGAAAGATGACATTGATATTATGTTTTTTATTATTGTTGGTATTATAATTTTACCACACCTGTGCATGTGTTTCGAAAGTTGTCCTAACCTATACTAAGCTTTTTGTATGTTTAAAGAAAAAAAAAACAATAATAATAATAATAATAATAATAATAATATGTTGTAGCATTATTGGGGTATGTAGACCTTTTTTCATGCCATATATATATATATATATATATATATGTTTATCATATACTGTTGTTTCTTTAAAGATTGGAACCCTTTAGCATAATTTTTTGATATTGATATTGATACTGATATTGGCCCCTCCCCCTACCACCACATCACAAAAACCTACAATTTGCAAAAGGGGTGAGTAGACTTTTTTCACCCTCAGAGTATGTTTGGTTTAACCATTTGCTGGCACTGTGGATAGCAATGCCACCCCACACATTCAAGGCTCTCCGTCCAGCCCTGAGTGTGGGATCTGTTTTTTTTTTTTTTTTTTTTTAATGGTGCCCATGTTTATTTTGGTTGGTGATTAAAGTATTTAAGTATCAAAGTATAGATCAAGGTATTATGAGTATCTGAAGGATATATTTCAGTTTAAGAATGAAAAGAAATGTTATTAATAAAAAAACTAATTCTATTTATATTACATTATCCCAATGTCATGTTATCAACATCGGTGTAATGTCATTTCATCATTTTTTTTTAAAACAACCTAATACCAATGGTGTCCAAAACATTGCCATATTGACACTGACACAACATTTTGACAACCAAAATTTCCTGATGGGATGTGATGTCTATGATTATTATTTTTTTTGTAGTTGCATGATGGGAATTAAATATCAGCTGATTTTGTTGTACATTTTCAAACCTAATGGCCAAGACTATTTATGACAAATATGCAATCCTTATTTCCACTTTTTTCACCTTTATTATAGTGCACATATCATTGTGGGGGAGAGAAAAATAATACACTGTATTATCTGTAAAATAATTTTTGCAATGCTTTGTGTACAAAAGATTAGATGAAGGAGGACTATATGAAAGCTAAGATGCACAGAGATGATTTTTATTATTATTATTTTTCTCTGGCAGTAATACCCTTACCCCCACCCTCTAATAATATCTGCCTTTATTTGTGTATCAGGAAGATTCATGTTTTGCAATGGTCTCTAAAAATGAACCCATTACATGAGCACAACAGATAACAATACTCTCCGAAGTCAGGGTATGAAATATGCCCAGTTTGATGGCAATGAATATCTGCGAAACACACTGCTGTGAAATAATCTACTTAGTCTGCAGGAAGCGGCCAATCAAAAGAGAAAAATGGAGACCTGTGTTTGCATTCAAAATGTATTCCTTGGCCTTAGGATGAACTTGCTGACCATGTGACACATGATTTACACACAAAAGGCTGCATATTCTTTACAGTGACATACGTTTGCTTCAGTAAAGTCTGACCGAGGCCTAACATATAATCATTCTCTTTAAATGCTGATGGATAATAAAACATTACACTGATTTCCCTGACATGTGATTGTACTTAAAGCTAAGTAAAAAAAAAATGCAACCTTATGAATATACACTCACCGGCCAATTCATTAGGTATACATGTTCAACTGCTTGTTAATGCAACTACCTACGGTAGTCAATCATTCAACGCATGTAGGCATGAAGACATGCTTAACTCAATTTGCCGAAGTTCAAACCGAGCATCAGAATGGCGAAGAAAGTTGATATACTGGGATTTTGCGTACAACCATCTCTAGGCTGGTCTGAAAAAAGAAAATTTCCGGTCTGCAGCAGTTCTCTGGGTGAAAATTCCTTGTTGATGCCAGAGGAGAATGGCCAGATGATTCAAGCTGATTGAAAGACAACAGTCATTCAAACTAGAGAGGCACATTTCCTGAAGAAACTGTGAGTGGTGCTTTGCCGTGACGTCATAGAGCTTCCCATGTCATAGTCATGGATATAGCTGATGTCACAGCTGATGTTGGTCTTAATGTTAAGTCTATAGGACTTTTTGGGGCGGTTAATTGCCCCCTGTGGGAAATTCTCCCCGTTCCTGACCAGGCCGCACGATTTGACACCTCATCCATGGGTCTACGACAAACGGTGCGGGACTAGTTATGCGCCAAACTTTCACACAGAAGAATAAGAATAAAAAAAAAAAAAATAAGCCTGTGAGATTATAATAGTAGTCCTTCGCTTCGCAAAGCACCACTAATAACATCTTGTTACTGAGGCTCTGAACGCACAACACGTCAAAACTTGAAGTAGATGGGCTCCAGCAGCAGAAGACCACACAGAGTGCCACTCCTGTTAGCTAAGAACAGCTACAATTTTCATCAGCTAACCAAAATCATACAATAGAAGATTGGAAATCCTTGTCTGATCTGATGAGTCTCAATTTCTGATGTGACATTAAGATGGTAGGGTCAGAACATGGTGTAAGCAACATGAAAGCATGGATCCATCCTGCCTCATATCAACAGTTTGATGTAATGGTCTGAGGGATATTTTCTTGGCAGATCTTTGTACCAATTTAGCATCGTTTAAATGCCACAGCCTACCTGCTTATTGCTGCTGACCATGTCCATCCCTTTATGACCACAGCATGATGCACCATGTCAAGCTAAAAAAAAAAAAGGTTTCATCAACATAACAATGACTTCAGTGTACTCAAATGGCCTCCACAGTTACCAGATCTAAATCCAATAGAGCACCTTTGGGATGTTGTGAAATGAGAGATTCTCATCATGGATGGGATGTGCAGCCAACAAATCTGCAGCAATGCATGATGCTATCATGTCAGTATGGACTAAAATCCATAAAAATGTTGAAAGAATTTTTGTTGAATCAATGCAAATTGGGTCCCAACGCAGTACTAGAAAGTTATACTTAATGAAGTGGCTGGGGTGTGTATACTCACTCTCACTCACTCATCATCATTACCGCTTAATCCTGTATTCAGGGTCACGGGGGAGACTTAGGGCACAAGGCAGGATACACCCTGGACAGGGTGCCAACCCATCGCAGGGCACACAGACATACAGTACACATACTCACACACAACGGGCAATTTGGGAACGCCAATTAACCTAACCTACATGTCTTTGGAATGTGGGAGGAAACCGGAGGAAACCCACCAAGCACGGGGAGAACATGCAAACACCATGCACACAGACGGGAATCGAGCCTGGCCGGGGATCGAACCCGGACCCTGGAGGTGCAAGGCGACAGTGCTAACCACTACACCACCGTGCCGCGTATACTGTGTATTATAATAATAATAATAATATTATTATTATTATTAATAATAATAATAATAATAATAATATTATTATTCCAAAGGACACATAAATTCAGTACATCTGCAAATGTATCTGTCAAGTAATCGTCAAGCAATTTATCAAAAGGTTCATGTTTATTCAATTCAGGTGCTTTCATATTAATATACTTAATCTAATATCTAACATGTCCTCCTTAATTACACCCTTTCTTCCTCCTAACCCTCATCAGCAGCAATCTGTGCACCGAGCATGAGACAAAGTGAGAGCACTCACATGAAATGAAAAATACGGCTACACACATATATATATAATATTTCAGATTGTTGTAGATAATAAAATATACAAATATGATGACATATAGTCTACAATATTTGTACTATATGTGTACAACTGTATATCCACAGTATTTGCATCAATGTACTGCTAATTCGTTTAATTCATTTACATTGATTTTTGAGAGACCAGCAACAAAAAGTGATAAGTGCCATTCGGACTTTTTCATTTTGGAAAAAAAAAATTTCTCTGTCGCTTTTTTTTTTTTCAATCTTACTTCTCCCCCTGAAAGTGCATTGGCTTTAGAAATTGGTTTATGATAAGAATGAGTTTAGATTTCAATTGTAAAAGTATTAGGAAACTCTATGTTGCTTTAATTCAATATTTTTGTATAAAAGTCAATGCTGATCACTTTCCCCTGACCTCAAGCGTTATCATTGAGCTGATGGCCATTTTCTTGTTTCCTTGGGGGTACTGGTGCAGTGGTAGAATAGTGGTTGTGATGTTGGGCTTTTGAGCAAGGCCCCTAACTATCAACTTCTCAATTTTATGAAAAATAAGATGAAGTGTAAGTCACTTTGGACAAGGGTGTCTGCCAAGTGTCATAAATGTAAAATGTAAGCTGCAGAATCACTTGTACCAGTTGATCAAGTTGATAAATCTCTTTTATGGGGGGCAGTAACTTATCAGTTAAAATGTTGGACTACCGATCACAAGGTCAAGAGTTCAAATCCCAGCACCACAAAGCTGCCACAGCTGGACCCTTGAGCAAGACCTATTAACATCATCTGCTCACGGGTACAAAAACTGGATAAAGTGTAAGTCACTTAAGATAAGCGTGTCTGCAAAAAGCTATGAAGCTAAATAAATGTAAAAGTTGTGCACGGGAACTGCAAGGCTAATGTTTCTAAGAAAGAAGAGCACCTTATAGCCTCCATTTCAGCATCAAGCAAACTGCATGCATCAATTATACACTGAAATTAAACAGCATCAACACAAGTGACATATTGCACAATAAAAAAAAATCCTCATATGCAGTATGTAAAAATGTAGCTGCCCTCTTAAATGTAAAATTACTCAATTTGTATGTGTCTATTTATCTGGTTTTAAAAAGGATTATCCTGCTAGCACATGAACTCTTTAAACTGAATTTAGAGTTGATTACATACACCAGTTCTCATTGGTACTTTTTCTTTTAAACAGGTGAATCTATCATACAGATGACTTTGCAAGTCCAAGTGATTCAATATGGCATGTTTTTTTTTTTTTTTTTTTAACCTTTTTACAGTGGCTCAGCCCCAACAATTGTATAATTAAGTCAGCATGAATATACCACAATATACATACACACACACACACACACACACACACACACACACACACACACAGAGATCAGCCAAAACATCCACTCGTGGAAAGTGTCGGACAAACATGTCTAATCCATGGAGGCTCCACCCCGCCACCCACAGCACTCAAAGGATCCGCCACCAACGTCCTTGTAACAAACATCACAGCACACCGCCAGAGTCTTGTTTAAGCGTGTCACAAGGGGAACCTGCAAAATACTGGGTTTTGTGGTGTCACTGTCTTCTATACTGTGTATATTGATTTTTCGTAGGATATATACTGTATACTTTTTGACCAATAGAGGCTAATAAGTAGTTTAACGCTACCTACAACAATTTGAGGTGTGCTTGTGGGAAGGCAAAGTAGTGCAATGTATTTGAAATAAATAAATAAATAACCAATGTATCACGATACTGTATAAATTCATTTGTCATGTTCTAAAAAGTGTATTAGGTTTGGTGAGTGATACAGTTACTGCACAGATTACATTTTAGATTCAGATTTTTTTTTTTTTTTTTTGCAATAAGAAGCAATATCTTGCCTACACCATCACTTACTTTCTCTTGATCGGCAGAATTGTTCTGAAGTGTTTAAATCATGTGAAGCTGCTTCAGTGTCATAATTCTTATTATTCGTTGTCTGATGGCTTCAAAACATTAGCGTGACTCGAGCTGATTTTAAAATCCTACAAAAGTCCATTGCAAAATCAAATTATGCACATAAGCATGCTCACTTCACGGAGGGCCTGAGTTAGCAACATTCATGCCAGATTGCATTTGCAAAGTCTGTCAATCTATCGTTAAACATGTTATGAAATGAGGACAAATCCAGCGTCTCGCTTCTGTTTCTGATGCTGATGTGCTGTAATGGGACAAATAGGCATCAGATTTTTCCCTGGCTGGATACGCTCGAAACTTCCTGTCTGCCTCATTGTGGTTCGTTTCTGAGCCAGACGACAATGTGCTTTCTGGAGTTAACATGGCTTAAACAGTCCTCGCAGCTATTGAACGTTGTTTAAGCTAAGGAATCAGGTTTTAAAAACAGGGGTGTAAAGAATATCAAAATGCCTTGTTACATTTTAAATGACAGTTCGGTGTATTAGATGTTGTTTAAACCATATAGCCAGTGCAATCTTTTTTTTTTTAAGGTTCATTTCCTCACTTAATCTGCAGAATCTTGCACTAGAAGCACAACTGCCATCACATAACCATCAATCTAAAACCCACCCAAATCCCTTAATAAAATGTTTCAAATTCAGGAAGTCTCATAATGGCAGTGCTGAGCTTCAGGTTCTTCCTCACAGCTCTTCATCATACTATTTTAAACCGTCAGGGTGATAATTTACAGGGCAGTTGCTATTTTCCTCTTGCAGCTTCCTCTTTTTATGTCTCCATTTTGGTGAGTCTGACACGTAATGGTGATCTTTAAATATTCATCACGTTTCATTTCGATGGTCGTCTCGGGCAGACCCAAAAGGACACGCTTGATATTGTCTACCTGTGAGAAAAGTGTTTGAAAAGCTTAGGCAGGGCATCACTCAATTCGGGTAATCTTTCAAACGCGAGACTCTGAGAGTGTGTTGCACAGTCAGCAACAGAGTGCCATGCCAAGGAGCAGAGACAGCAACACAAACCAGACAGGAAATATGTGTGTAGACTTAAAGCTCTTAGCGTATCCTTAACACTCAGACACCCAGTCTGATGAGGAAATTCTGATGAGAATTGATTCTAATGCTAGTTCTTGAGAGAACCTCTTGTTTGGTGCGTTCCCAGGGAATCATTATAGAACAATATCGATGCAGCCCGTGATTTGGCCCTCAAATTGGCAACCATTATACAATGTGATGTCACAACAGGAAATACAGTAGAGCAAGCTAATGTATTATGTATCAAAAGTTATCAACATATGCTAAAAAAAAAAAAAAAAACCTTCAGCCAAGCCTAAATATAGTCTCAGGGCCCAAACAAATATGGGCTTTTATGCTAACTCTGCAGGTTGCATTTCTTAGTATTAAAATTGATGCTTGCTTGCGGTGCATGTGAATTTTTTTTTGTGTCTGAGTGAATGTGAACTACTAAGTCATCAAGGAACTAAATGATGGACAAAGATGTAAGAAAATATCCTTTAAGATTTTTAAGATTTTATGGATTAAATTTTTTAAGCCTTTGCTCAAATGACTGACATTCTAGTTAGTACACTTCCAGTAAATACATTTAGCGTAACACCTTCATGCTCTTGTTAATTTGTTGGCTTTTTTGTTAATGCATGCTATGAACAAGTTTATATTATTATTTTTTATGTACACTGCTTGAAAGTAGAAAGTTTTCTCAGTATGTCGGAGCCATGATCGAATTGCCTCCTTCACTGATGTTTAGTCTGAAACGCTGGCCTCCCAGGAACTCCTTTAATGTGGAAATGCTCAGGACTCTATGGGGGATGTGATGATAATCCCAGTGCAAGTGGGATTGGTGAATAATTGTGTGTACAGTTCCCACAGACAGCGGCGTCTCTTTAGCAAGTCTGACAACAAGTTTTCCGTTGATTTTCAAGGATCAGGCGTTCCACTCACTAAATGTTTACAGGAAGAACTGCAGTGGGCTCTGAGCCACCTCGGCCGGGATGCATGACCTTCTTTAAAACATCTGCATCATTGAGATGTTTTACTGCAGCTAAGAGTCTCATCACCGTACTTAGCTTGAAGTCTCCTGTAAATGTCAAACAGTTTTCAATCATGAGTAAGCTCATCCCAAGTCCCAGTTTGACTTAGATGCCTCTTCTATATTGTGGCTTCTTTTTCAAGGTGAATCTCTCAACTATGGTCGTTCATTGTCAGCAGCAACCCATGATCATATGTTTCGTCATGGGGAAGGACAAGATTAAGAGCAACATTACCCTCAAACAAAATTAAGCCTTGAGTAAATCTATAGGCTTCTATATATATATTGACTATTTTGGAGTAACCTGCCACTTTTGACGACCCATAAGCAGTAATGCTCATTAACCCTTATATACCAGCTTACGTCTTGGCTATTCTGAGTATGGATTTATATAATGTCTTCTTTAATTTTGTCATACTTTTATTTTTAATTTGTAACAACATTACCAATAATACTTCCCTAATATTATATATCATCCTGGCATATCAGTCACATCATGTTTCTGGGGACTTAATTTCTACCTTCTATGTACTGCATGAACATAAGTATGGGTGAAAGAAGGCTGAAAGTACTCACCTTACTTGGGAAGAAAACTGACAGGAATGATTAATTTAAAAATGTGGAAAAGAATTGGATATGTATATGATTTTTTTAATAAACAGTGGTGTCAGGAGTTATTAATAAGAACATTTTACTGCACTCTTGTACTGTAATCTAGCTCATCCCATGCACAGGAAATTCACGTTCGCGTATGGTATCGGTGTTGCACACACTACGTTATTACTTGAGTTGATACAGCTCAAGGACAGATCTCAAATGCTACATTTTATCTGTTGCCATTGGCAGTCGAAAAGGGTCTAGTCAGGTATTGCTGCACCCTGCAGACGGGTGCTGGTACTACAACAACCAGTGGCTTCCCATAATCATTTCAATTGTGAGTTATACGTTTGCACTGTGCTTTCCTTTTCATCTAAGGTGCTGAAACATTATTACATCAGTTTGTAGAAGGTTTAATACTCCATCTGGAAAGCAGCACAGGCATGCTGACTCTATAGCTGAACAACATTGCGTGTGTGTGTGTGTGTGTGTGTGAGAGAGAGAGAGAGAGAGAGAGAGAGAGAGAGAGAGAGTGGAAGTGTACTCAGGCTGGATAGCGCAGAACTCACAATTGATTGCCAGCAGTTCATCAGTGCGTCTCTCAGATGTGTCAGTGTGCCTAGCCCGAGGCACAGCACTACCTCCGATTGAAGCTGACATCGCCCAAAATATGAAAGCAACAAATCATACTCCTTGGTCGGGCCCTAATCTCCCGGCCGGGCCCCTGTGCTGTCGTCAGCACAATCATGACTGCCACAATGAGCTGTGCCGCCAGCCTGCAGCTCTCCAGATGCTTCTAGCTAGCGGAGCGCAGAGCCAGAACACGGCCTGTTGCCACACACAGCAGTGCTTCAAAACACTCCCAATACAATACTTACTTTATCGTTTAGCACAAATTCTAGAATCATTCAATTATTCACATTCATTTTGACTGATTCCTAAAGCGGTAGTGAGTATTTAAAGGTGCTCTGTTCACCCTTAAAAATACAATATGTAATAATGTAATACTCTACAGTATGTGACCGTATATACGCATGTTTAAGGTTATGGACATTTAAAATGCACATGTAGCCTAGTGGAGATATTGAGTCAATTTATTCAGTATGTTCAGTTCCCTTTTATTGCTACTTCACAAGCATACACTTTTTAAAATATGTACACTTTTTATTCATTCCACCTTTTCCTTCCCATTTGCTTGTGTGTATTGTATCTTGTGGATTTGGTTTAGGCTCTGCAACACACTGCATGTTTTTTTTTTTTTTTAAATGCACCAATCACAGTTTCTGAATTACTCAACCCAGCCATGGTCAAAGTCACTCAGAAAGCTCTTGAACTGTATCTGCATGATTTTATGCATGATGCCGTTGCCACATGATTGGCTGATTAGATGACTGCATGACTGAACGAGCAGATGGTGACTGTATATTACGGCTATTTTCAAAGGTTAACTTGAACATGATGTATTAGAATGAGCATTTACATTAAAGGTCCCGTATTTTACTATTTCTTAACACGGGTCTCAGGGCTCGCCCCAAAGTGTGTATCAGTGCTTCAGCTGCACTGGCCTTCAAATTATGCATTTTTATCATATCTTGAACTCCCTTTATTTTTCTCCTCCGCAAATGTGCTGTTTCGGTGTCTATGTAAATGAGCTCCTGCTGAGCCACACCTCCATCCAGACAACAGCAGAGCTGAGCAACTATTTTGAGTTCGAGTCTGTGCTCGATGCCATACATGATCAATCCTCCTTGCATCTTCTGGCTTTGCTGTGGCACACAGGCAGGCAGGCAGGCAGGAAGGCATTAGGGCCACCAGAGGGATGCTGGTCTTATGTGGGGCTGTAATAGCTTTGGCTGTCAGGCTCCGGTCGCCTCCAGGTTATCTGCCACTCACTGTGACATGAATCAGCGGCGACTCCAACAGATTTCAGCCGTTCCCTTCGTCCTGTAAACACAGCCAGAGTTCGCTGACCTAAAGCTCAAACATGGCCCATCTGCCAAGGTTGCAGCTGCGTTCCTCGCATTTTCCACCTCCGACTGCTTCCTAAAGACTCACGGCGCCATTCTATACGTCTGAAGTGCTTTCACATCAGGACAACTGGCTGTTTTTATTTCGTTGGTTTTCAAGGAAACGAAAATGATTCATTTAAAATACTAAGAGCTGTAATCTTAGCCATGATGCAGGAGAAAAACTGTGATGGGTGCACGCTTAGATTGGAAGAAGAAGAAGAAAAAAAAAAAGATTCACAATAATTGACAGCCAAGGTTAAACAATATGACCAATTTTGCATCTGTCTTGGGGAATATGTAAAACCCACCGAAATGTCCTAATAAAATAATTTGTTTCCTACATTCCTCTCTGGGTTCTTCCTATTATTTTGCTGCTCGTTTGACATGTGACACTTAACTGCGCCATGACATTTTCCCCAATAAAATTCGAGTGTATTTTCAGTCCCGTTAGTGCAGTTAAAATGTTTTATTTCTGCGTGGTTTTAAATCAGTGTCTAGATGCACACGGCCCTTTTCCAGCACGGTGACTTAATTAGGTGGCGGACTGACACTTTTCAAGTGGCAGTCTGACAAGCTGATATACACAGGCCTGGAGCGCAAAAAAAAAAGAAGAAGAAGAAGAAGAAGAAGAAGTGGAGCCCATTTGCTGGATTAAGCATTTGAAAATAATCTGTCGGTGTTGATCTATTTGCAAGAAAATGAGACAAATGCACGGGTACGTACTCTCAAACTGCTTACATATGCAAAGATTAGGTTCTCGAAGTGCAACATTAATAAAATTCGTAGATTTCTTAGGCATGATGGTGCTTTTAGTATCATAATCAGCACTTTCATTTATTTGTTTAGTTCTTTTTTTTTCCCCCCCTCTGCTTTGTGTGCAAACTTACAAGGCACAATTAATTGTTGGGTTGTTTTAGCTCATGATCGTGCATCCGATTCAAGCTCGCCTTTAATGTGGCAATAAATCTCGAATGACTTTGAATTATCGGCCTGAATTAATATTAGAAACAGCTAATTTCCTAGCCCTGAGTACGTTGATGAAAGGATATTCTTTCTATGGCTTAATGTGAATCGCTGACATTGAGCTGCTACCTCCAAAAGCCATTTCAAATGCCCTCATGCCACAAATGCCCATCCACTAGCGTGGTCATTTAAAATTTCCCCATTAAGCGCAAAAGGCTAAATGACTCGGCTGTGACTTACTGCAGTCATGGCACACTTCCATTTGACGAGCCATTTCAGAGACTCTCGGTTTTAATTAAGGAACACAAATGGCCGAAATATCGCATTTATTTTGTCATATTATTCAACCATATCTTAAATCATCCTCTGGCTTCCATTTGAAAAGAAGTTGCTAAGCTGAAGGATAATGCCTTGACAGAGGGGAATTGTGGATCCATCGGCGAAGCAAGGCACTAAATAATTTATGGCTTTAATCTGTGCACTGAGGTGTGGGATCTATGCCTGCAATTATAAATGCAAGGTGGAATTATTGCTGAACACTAGAACTGCATTAGGAGTCGTCTGATGAACGGCGTGATTGCCTCGTCGTTTTCAGCAAACGGAGGCCGAGTCGGTGTCAGAATGCTCAAATCACCAAAGCACAGATGCTTCCTCCCATTTGCCATCAAATGTCAGTTGCTAGTTATAAAACAGATATGATAGGGAGTAGTAATTGAGGACTTGACTGCTGGGGGGGAGGGAAAAAAAAAAAGAAATAAAAAGCATAAAGTGTTTATGTACTTAGACGGTAATTATTCTTTAATAGCTCTGAAACGAGAGAGGCTGAGGGAGATATTTTTAATTGTTATGATATAGGCACGGTTCATAGCATACGCAGTAATGAAATGAAGGTTCATTAGCATATCTAAGATATTAGTAAAAAAGGAAAAAAATCTATGGAAAAGAAATAACTACAAAAATTTCAAGTGCGCATTTAACCTCGTAGCAGTAAATTTTAATAACGCAAAGATTTTTTTTCCCGTACGTTTAGTTAATAGCGGTAACAGACCTGTAGCTTTTAGCTTTTTTTTTTTTTTAAATGCATTAATGGACTGTCATTGTGCCACACAGCAGGCCAAGAAACCAGTCAAATGTGCTAAAACAACACAAAAAAAGTCACCGTGCCATTGTTCAAACTATTTTCCTAATGACTTGGTCTACTTCTCATGAAAACAACTCATAATATTGTTGCCATGCTTAAAATAAATGCAGGAAGGCAGGTAGAAAAATGTTAATGATTTATTTTTACTGGTATAAAAGGTGCAGTGTGTTCTGTCTCGCTATCCTCCTTGTGATGAGACACGTTCTTTCTGCAGTGCTATATATACATTGATGTGAGACATCTTTATGTCAAAGTTGTCTAAATCTGTTAACTCACATACCGAATCTGAGCCTAAACCAATGATTAAACATTTATTAAAGTGCTTTTCTGTTCTATCATTGCAACACAAATATTTTACAGAATAATGAACTGTACATTTATTTTTCTCGCTTTTTTTCTTTTTTTTTCTCTCTTTTATTATTCTCTTTTTTTATTTGCAATCTTATTTTATTTATTTTTTTTATTTTTTATTTTTTTTGGAAATGTATGTTTGGCTACCTGTTCAGGTCCATTCAGGTGCATCATCAGAGCTTACAGTTAATGCATCAATCAATTTGCTGTTAAAAGTATTACAATTAAAACTTGCCATATCATACAAATAAATAGTCATAGCAAGAGCTACCGCATGCAAACATCTGCAGTTGTGTTTCAAGCAATAATACAGTTCATTACTGGTGATGCAATTGAGCCGAGTGCAAAGATTTATGTCAATGGATTCATTGGAGAATTTACTTACACTTCCTTCTAATCCAGCCAGTGTGTCCATTTTTCCTTAACACGATGAAATCTTAAATGTCATTTTAAATTTATGAGCATACTACATAATGCTACATGGAACATGGAAAAAAAAAATAATTTCACCCGTTATCTTTTTTTCATATATATAAAAGCAGAGCAATTACAGTTATTAACAAGAAAAAAAAACTACATATAGTAATAAAAATCAGCCAAGCTACTCTTTGTCCATTTCAACAAATTGTGAATGGTTCTCTGGAGATTTGCTATGAGTTTTACTCAAGTGAAGTTTGACTGCGTGGTTGCTGGCGAATGTCCGACTACAAAGCTTGCATTTGAATTTGGAGTCCATGTCTTCCTCTGTCACCAGTGCTTCTGTCACTCTAACACTGAAAGTTTTTGCCAGTTCGGGCTCTGCTACCTTTGTCTGGTGCTCGACTGGCAGTTTGCTCATGTCTTTGATCTGAAAACCAAGATGGGATTCAAGATGGGAAATGAAAGCTGATGGCATTCGAAACTGGGACGCGCAGTCGTTGCAGTAGAAGACCGGATGGCCCGTGTCCATGTTCTTTAAAAATTTGGTCCCTCCTGTTTTCCTAAGTTGGTATTTAACGTTGGCTAACCAGTGGCTGATGGTAGTCATAGAAAGTCCGGTAAACTTCGAGATGTGCATCCGTTCCTGAGGACCAAGATCAGACAGAAGATACTTGCCCTCAGAGGTCTGAAAGAGGCTGGAAGCAAACTGAGCTTGAAGAATGAGCAAGTGCTGAGGGTTCCAGTTTGATTGCCTGCCTTTACGTTTGTGGACAGAATAGACCTCACTGGACACATCTTCAAACCGCCTCACGTCTGACTCCAGTTTCACGGCAGGCACTCTAGATGTTATTGAGGGCTTTGGCGTCGTGGCTTTGGGAAGAACCTTTACCATGTCGGCAATGTCAGACAGTGCATGTTTCTGAGGCATAGGAGTGGAGGACTGTGATGAAAGAGAGGAACTCAATTTGTTATGTTTGTTTTTTGTTAAGTCTATTGGCTGGTCATTATTTGTGAACATGAAGTTGGTGCTGTTTGACCTGATGACAGCAGATGATGTGAGGACCGAACCTGGTTTCTCAAGACCTCGGCTTAATTCCGAGAATATAGGTTGGATGCGTTGAGACAGCACCCCCTCCTGTCTTGGCTTATTTGCCTTTCCCAAATGATTGTTCAGGACAGACTGTAGTGCACTTAGAGGGTTTATAGTAGGGACTTCCTGAGAGTCACTGACAAGGTCTGAGGAACTGCTGTGCCCATTGCTGGCAGGAGGGCTTGGTGAGGGGTTGGCTGTGTCAGAGAAAGCTGGGCTCAACTTCCCTTTGATCGTGTCATTCCCTTCACTTACACAGTCTGCATCCAGCTTTGAAGAGGAAGAGGAATCATCCTGACAATCACTGTCATCATTCTCTGCGAGATCAAACTTGCTGTTCTGGCTCTCTTTGTCATCAGACGCACCACCCCTCTCCTTTTTGATGTCCAGATTGTGATGTCCCTGGAAACTCTCGTGTACTCTAAGTCCCTGATAAAACTTTCCTTTGGGGGCGATGAGCCTCAATCTGTGGTTGTGACTCTGTTTTACGTGTATGGGGGTAGAGGCAGAAAGAGGTGCATTCTTAATTACGCCTGATAGCTGGTAAGCTGCATGTATGCTGGGGTAAGCACTCCAGCTAGGTGTCCCCGTCTGAGCCTTATTAATTGCTGTGGCCACTGTGTTGGCTAAGGATTTCAGTATGTCACCCCCACCACTGGCTCCTTGTTCCAGGTCCTCCTCTCGTAGGTATGGATATTTAAAATTAGCATCAGTACCCTTCTGATCTGCCCCGTCTTGCTGGTTATCTTTATTTCTCTCGTCTTCTTGGTCAGGTTTCTTGTCCTTTGGGGACGATTTCTGAGAATCCTCAGAGACAGTACACTTTGAGGAGGCCTTTTGTCCCTCAGATTCATTAACAGCAGGTTCTGCTAATGTCTGCATCTTCTCAATTGCTAATGGATCAAGAGTTAGTTGTTTACCCTTTTTGGATGCTGAATTTGTCACTTTGATGAAATGACCAGTGACCATCATATGAGTTGTCAGCTGTTGAAGAGTATCATGTGAACTTCCACATTCCATGCACTTTAGAATCTGGGATTTGCATGTTTCAAACTGCCATGTGTAGCTAGCACCATTCTGATAGCCATATCGGTTGTTCGGAGTGTTTGTAAGACCAGATGACCTTTGGGCTTCACTGTAGCCTATTGTACCGGTGGTAGAATCAGGAGAACATGGCCTTGTAGATTCAAAGGCACGCTTCTTTGCTGGTGGAACTAATTTAGGAGTGATTACTGGAATAGGTTCTTTCAAAGGCACTTTCTGGTAGTGTTTAGTTTTAATCATGTGGACGCTTAGGTCTTGAAGAGAATCGAAAGAATGGCCACAAAACATGCATTTCAGCACTTTCTGTGCATCCTCCTTGCCTTCCATGTCTTGCAGGTTCCTCTTCCGACTTTTGGAAGATGAAGTGGAGGCAATTCCTTGCCTGCTATGGTTGTCATCTTGGTAGTGTCCACTCTTGTTCATGTGCACTGTCAGTTCCACCAAGGTGTCATATGCCGCACTGCAGTCTTTGCAGCGGAAGCGACTGGCCCCTGTGAAGACTGTACCACATGCTTTGCTGCTTTGCCTGTACAGGTGCACTGAGCTGAAAAGGTTTGGTTTTGACACAGGTTTTGGGGACAGTGTTTGCTGTAAGGTTTTGGACAGGGCATCCTGATGCCAGTCAAACTCGCGCTTAGATGCTGCGTTAGAGCTGTCGCAGTTGGGCTTGCTGCCGGTGTTACCAATCTTAAGGTCTAGTCCGATATTTGTCCAGTAGGAGTCTGAGAGGAAGTTGACATAAGTTGCCCTCATTTTCTCAAGGCTGCCGTACATCTCGTCTTTTGGTTTCGGTCCATGATTTTCATTGTCCCTCAGGCTCTCTGGTGGGGAAGAGGCCTTGAAGTCAGATAGTCTGTCGCTGCCATCACTCAGGCGGGACTCCAGTTCAACTTCCTGGTTGGACAAGACGCTGAGAGGAGAATTCTGGAAGCTGTAGCTGCTCTTGTTGTCTGTTTCCTCAGGAATTTTAGCGCTGGTCTTCTCAGACCCCTCATCTTCATTTTGCAAGTCATTTCCTCCCTCCTCTTCAGCAACTGGTCCAGGGGCACCAATATCATCATCTGGCTCATACACTGAAAAAGAAAAAAAAAGAGAGAAGTATTTGAGGAATTAGTTTATGTATTAGTTCATTAAATTAGTTGGAAAAGTATATATAAAATAGGGATGGGAAATTAAATAAAACTTTTTATTTAAGTACTTGATCTGTATTTTCACTCACTCAATCTAATTGTCTTATGCATACACGCAGTCTGTTAACATTGGTGCCCTGTGCTCGTTCTGATTGCTACAGTATGGCAAACGTATTAAAAAAAAAACAGCCAATCAGAGAAAGGAGAAGGTTTATTCCAATTGCCTGATTCAGATATATAATATTTCATGCACACACACACTCGATGCTGTGGTAAGGCAGCATTTCGCTTTCCTCACTGATTCATTCCAGCCTAAAGAAATCACTGGAGAGAGTGAGAAGTTATATTGTGTAGTGGAGAACGCATAATTTAACTAACTAACTAACTAAATGTTTTTTAATCAGAAGATTCATACACTTTAGAAATTTTATTTACACTTTGCTGCATTTCTGACGTTTTCTTTACATGCTCAATCAAACCAGTGCCAGAAGAGGGGAAAAAGACCAATAAAGCTCAGGTATTCTGCAGTAATACATTGTTGTATCATATCGCAACAGTGTCGTAAACACCATACTGGGTGTGTCATCCCTGACAATTCACCCATTTGTCATGATATACTTTTGAGTTCTGGTTGTAACAAAAGAGATACTAGGATGTACAGTATGTACTGTAGCAAGATACTATTTGTGATTCAGTGCTATAAATGGTGTCTTGTGTGCATGACGAGATTGGTTGAGAAATGACCTGGCAGCAGTGTGAAAAAAAAAAGCAACAAATTTGTTTTTGGCTTTGCTAAATATTACTATTTAATCTGTTCCCCACTGATTAAGATTAGGGTGCACAGCAATCTTCTACAGCACTGCTTTCCGCTTAAAATCTCTTATAAAATTACATTAGAGGCGAACAGCAACGATCTAAAATGAATAAAAGCAAAGAAGAATTTTTCTTAGGCTTTTTTAAATTTAAGGACTGTTAAATGTACAAGAAAAAAAACAAAAACATTTTGGATTAGTGGTAAAACGCAAGGTTGATCCGCCTCTTACATTTTAGATTTCGGACATGTATACGATACAGTACGTATATTTCTGTTACAATAATCCTACATTTGATTGCACGTTCAACATTCAAAAGTGGTTTCGAGCATAAGAGCTTTTAGTGAAATATACGGCATCAGACACTTGCATTTCCTCTGGTTAATATTCCATTTCGAGTTCCACTCGACACATAGAACTGTCGATTGTAAGCTTTAAAAGTACTACTCTGTGCCTACCCTCTAGGCCGTCAGCATTTGGACTCTGAAAATAAGACTTTTTTTAATCAATATTTTACAGGCGCCTCAAGAGGAAGCCTTTAGGTGAACTGCTGCCAGCTAATGGATGAAGATGGAAACGGGATTCAGACTCTGAAAACAAACATGGAGAACGCATGGAGGCCCTGCGCACGGGCAAACAGACTCCCAGTGTGTGGTGACCTCGATCCAACATCATCAAGATTTTACATCCAGCAGACACAAGATGAGTGAATGCATCATGGAACACTTTTACCATCTCTTGGTGCTCGAGAAGGAAGCCATGTTTTATGCATTGACATGGGTGTATACTACTTATATGGATTTCACATAGCTCTGGGTTAGAAGTGTTTGGTCTCTTTGCAACTTTATACATATAATGGCTTTATCATCAAATTGCATAGCTGTAGACATATAATCCAGCTAATTCAGTCGTTTCATGAAGGATTTCAGGTCTTGAAAACAGAATGGCATACAGCATTTTTTGTACAATAGACTTCGAACTGTATAGTTTTTTCTTGAGCTACACTGTGGCTCAGATGGAGAACATACAGTATACAAGCGGTACATATAGTTTAACCTACATTGTGACAAAGATACAAGGTGAAATCTCCCCGCTGAAGTAAAAAAGCTTTTGATATATATTTTATTTTTATATATAGACGCAGCTATTAATTACCCGAACTCTATGTAAATCTAAAGCACTTGACATTCTAATTCTTTCCAATGAATTGCAATTGTGTGATCTAAAACCAAACAGGTTAATAATTATTTTCTAATGCATTTTCTTTGGCGCAACTTAGATTAGGTTTCTAACTTATTATCATGATTTTTTTTTTCCGACACTGTACCACTGTTCTCAAGCTATTATTTATAATGCCATTAAAAGCACAAATTAACCTCAAGCCCTCCAAATGTCTTGAAAGAAAAAATTCAATCCTTTCCTCCCTAAGCCATTTGTAAGAGTAAGCTTCTTTTTGCCAGGCTCTGATCTCTGCCAAGCAGCAGGGATCCAGAATACAAGATCAAATGCAAGGGCACGGGCCCTCAAGATATTAAGAGTTAGGCCAGTATGCCGTGCTAAACCGCTACGGCAACATCAGGACACAATACCACAGCCCGGGCAATTACAATGAAATCCCATGCTCCCACCATCAATCACTGATGTTTAGGTCAATAAAACAAGTAAAGCATAACTTGAACTAAGACAGGGACCATTTGTATTCGTTTTCATTAATGTTCACTAGCCTATATATTATTTTCATTTACCCTAAGCGGTGCATAAACGCGAAGCGCACCCGTGTTTTACCCCTCTTTGTATTTAGGAATAGCCATCAGGTGAACTGATGATATGAGGCTGTTTTGGTGCTCTGTGCTTTTTAAATCTCTTGAAGGCTGCCTTCCATTTAAATAGGCTCGCAAAATAAGGGCCTGGCACGCTGATGCTGAGATTTAGCATGTCATAAACTCCTGTAAACCCTCCAATCTGTGTCAAAACAAATTTATATCTTCAGACGGAGATATGCAAAGGTCAAAAAACCTAAGGTGTCTGTCATAAATCAGCCACTTGAAGTGTTTATAACATTAATCCATTGGAACGGACTCTTGGCATAACAAGACCTCGATTTCAGGAGCTTGTTGGTTGTCGGCCAAGCGGCTGTGCAAAACCGGAGAGCAGAGCATGTGGGCTGGGCAGACTACGTATCGTGCACATACGCACATCGAACACGCACCTATTTTAAAGGGCACCTGTTGTGCAAAATTCACTTGTTAAGTCATTTTTGGAATTTTAGTTGGATTTGTAGTGTGTGTACAAACAATAAAACATTCGCTGCTTTTTAAAAAAAAATACTTTTTACATTTTTGTCCTGCCTTTTGATTCTCTCCCATTGTGACCTCATATAAGAAGATACCCTCCCCTGGGATCTCTGCAGGGGTGTGGCTCAGCAGTAACCAGTTTACACAGACATTGAAAGGGCATGTGGAAAAGGTTCATTGGCACCCCATCCACGTGCCCCGAGTCCTCTTGTACAACCTCCAGGCCTCCCGCGACCCAGTACAGTATACTGTAAGCGCTATAGAGAAACAAAGGGAGTTTGAGCGATGAAAAATGCGTCTGAGGGAGATTTCAGCTGGTGCATTTCCGCACACACACTACGAGGGACTTATGTTAACTTGTTAAATATGGGACCTTTAATTGTTATCAAACAGAAAGCATAAGGCTATTTCCTTTGGCTAAAAATGGCTAGAAGTTCTCTGGGTTTTAATAGCTAGGTAGTCTTAAATACCCACCCTATACTATAAGTACTCCTCTCTATAGCGCCATGGACAATGCTCCCAGTAAAAAAAAAAAAAAAAAAATGCATATTAGGATTAATCAGCCAACAAAAATATTGTTCCTCAATATTTTCCTTGAATACAATGTTCATCACAGATTCAGGAAAAGCATTCACAGTGTTTTGATGAGAAATTCCTTGTACACGGTAACTACCAATGCAATGTTTGAATCATTGCGTTTTTAATCCAAAACAGGCATAACAGATCTTGCTTCACTCCAAGCGATTGTTTTTAGTAGGATGCAAAAGTTTTTGCAATTCAGTCACACATTTTGGCACAGGGTTCGGCGTTAAGGGTGGTCAATATCTTAATTCTCGGTGGAGCCGGCGTTTAAGAATTACAACCTTGTAGGCTATTCGCTGTTGCTTACACAGTCCAGGTTGTGTATGGAGTAAACCTGTCAGTCAAAGGTCTATGAGGGTATAAACCTCTTTTTTTGCTCCTAGGTCTGCCTAATTACAAGTGCTCTTTAATGCTCTTGTAGTAATACTGCTAGGATTTCACACTGAGAGCGTGTTTAGGAACAAGCGAGAAGTAAATCTGTCAAAGGCTCGATCTGCATTCATTTGGAGAGAATATAAAAGTATTGTGTCCTTGCAGTTCATGTAACACACTGCAGCTAGCGTACTTCCATCACTCCCAGGGTTCGGCTACTTCGGTGGCAAGTTAGAGTCGACCTTCCGAAGTGCCCTTCTGGTAGTGTTACCAGCGCTTGCCACATCAACATACAGTATATCGCTGTAGCTGTAACATTTCCATCAAGCGCGTGTTTGTGTCCGGGAGACAGCGGCCGCATTCAGGGCCCAGGAGGTAACACTATCTTCATGTGAGACGCTCTAAATCCGAGGTGCCGCTGACAGGTCTGTACGTCTAGGGCACTTTCGGCAAGCTCGCTTGCCCGTCTCAGGCTACAAGTTTTCTTTTTCTTTTTTTTCCCTGCCCCACGCCAATCGATAGCTCTTTTTACTTCTCATTGATTGCCTAGCAGTGGGAGCGACCTAAGCAGAGGCTGTTATGACATTTCTAGATTTCCTCCTGTCCTTGGGACAATCAATTACACGCGCATGGCAATCAAAACCTCTTTGCAAAATGAACCTGCTCCATGACATTTTCATCTCCTGGATTTATGCCATGCTTTAAAAAGAGAGAGAGAGAGAGAGAGAGAGAGAGAGAGAGAGAGAGAGAGAGAGAGAACAGACAGACAGGGTTGTCGTGTCTCACATAAGAATGCAGTGTGCACATACGCAGACACGGCATGTACACAGAGCCGTATGCTAATGACCCGGGTCAGGGGATTGCTGAAATCTCGTGCTAGACTCGGCTATACAGAGGCACACCTTTGTTGGATATGTTGGTTTGGTTATTGATTTTTGTCATCAGCTATGACAGCCAAGTCCACTGTGGATTTACCTGACGGTGCCCTATATAGAGTTCAAGAGTCTTACAGCCAGCAGAGTTGCAGTACAAGGAGACTTTGATAAATCGCACTAGCATCAGGAGGCTCTCATTTATTCTGGCCTGTTTTCTTTCCTGCTTTGTAGCCCAAAAACGTAATAAATAAATAATATATACGGCAGACGTGAATATTCGTGGGTAAAGTTCTGATTAGTCCCTGTGCACTAGGGATGGGCAATATGACAAGAATATTATATCACGCTCATCATTGTAGGTGTTTCTACGATACACCAAAAAAAAAACAAAAAAAAAAACACACTACTGCTCAAAAGCTTGGGATCACTTGCAAATGTCTTGGTTTTCCAACGAAAACCACATTTTCATGCAATTCACTAACTATTCGGCCATTTCACAAACAATTAAAGTTAGCCGAAATTCTGACTGTAATGGGGCGGCCAGCACAGTCTCCGTATCTGAACCCTGTCCTATATGAGCGGTTGTGGGTGCAGCTAGAGTGCCTATGGTCTGCCCGGCTGCAACTGCTGCAAAATGTGTTTTTTATGAAGGCAAAGTTTGAAGAACATATTCATCATTTCCATCAAAATCATTATTTCTAACTCTGACAATGTCAGCATGTCTTGTTCTTTTGCCATATTGTCTATTCAGACTAATTTCGTGTGGGTTTCCTTGGAAAACAATTACATTTCAAAGTGATCCCAAACTTTTGAGCTTTTATGATACTTTATTTAATGTATTAAAAATTACCTAAATATAAATGAAAAAGAGAAAAATTTTATTCTATATTTTATATGCATGGAACATTTTAATGAAGCAAGGCTGTCTTATCAGTTTGCATTTACTTTTTGTTCTAGTAATTTATCACAATATAGACATTTTCTGGGAAATGTACAGCAGGCGTTCAAGTCAAACCAGAACTTTGTAACAGAGTATTTCTCTATATAATCCCCTCCTACAATAATGCACTTATCCGCTTGAATGCCTTTCTATCAAGGTTGCTGCTTGCTTAACGTCTGAAACGCTGGCCTGCCAGGAGCTCCTGTAATGACCCAAATGTGTGGAAATGACTTGAAAAGAGGTCAGGCCTGTACAGGGATAAGGCAAAAACTTCCAGCTAAGGAACGGGAAGGACTGCAGTGGACAAACAACTTTCTTTAAAATATTTGCACCATTCAGATGTTTTACTGCGGCTGAGAGTCGCATCACCGTACTGTGTTTGATGTCAACCTAGAAACTTAAAATGAGAAAGAGAAATGACCATGATCAAATCAAATCGAGACCTAAATCACTTAAAATCATATCCTTGATTATTTAGTTATAAATAGATTTTTAAACGTTTATAAGAATTTTTGATACAGTTTGATTACTTTCTGTAATTAACAAACCAATCTCAGGTATTTCACGTTTCAGTATTTTTTTGTACGTTCATTTTATTGTTTTTTTTATTATTATTTTTTTTTAAGTAATCCATACGCTTTGTCTGCTCCCACTTCTCCGAGTTAATCCGTAACAGGCTCAATAAAACCATTTACCGATCTCAAGCAGCCGGCGACGACAGAGCTCTGCGAACGTTTGCCAGCTCTACTATGTGTCAAGATGAGGTGCGAACTGCCAGAGCTACTGGTTAAAAAAACTCATAATCACTTCATGGCTGCCAAAAACATACACAAGGCATTATAACCTGGCTGGAAATCAGATCTAATACACAGCGTGACGTTATATTCCAGGATTTTTGCACGTCTTTCTCTGCGGTTGTATTTGTATTTTTTTTTTGGAGCCTAACGTGCTGTTCTGAAGCCACACAGTCGAGCACACGTGCAGCCGCTACAGCTGATTTCTGCGCTATTGTAGTCTGTAGGAAGCCCTTTTTTCCCCCGTCGTGTTATATCTCTTCCAGGTTGCGGGCTCGAAAGTGGACAGGCGCTAGATTAGAGTTCGTTTTCGTATGCATGAAGGAGACGTTACTTAAAGTGCATTACGTCCTTCACTAAACACGAGCCGTTCATGCGGATAAATGCCTGGCTTTCATACAACCGCACGTTAAATATTTAATGCTCTAATATAATCGACTTCAGGTTCCCGATTCGAGGAGGACACGGGGAGAATTGCAGAGGAGTGCACAATCGTGGAACTGCTGCAGTCCTCGTGGACGAACGCCGACTCCAGCTGTGCACTTTGCCGCATCCGAGGAATGAAGGATGCTTCTTATGACTTCTCACCTGGGAAAGGTAGAGCGTGCGAGAGCAG
Source organism: Clarias fuscus (assembly GCA_030347435.1). Classification (NCBI taxonomy): domain Eukaryota; kingdom Metazoa; phylum Chordata; class Actinopteri; order Siluriformes; family Clariidae; genus Clarias; species Clarias fuscus. The sequence continues at coordinate 9,477,665 of CM059221.1, forward strand.
TGAGGTACGCCTCACTCCTGAATCCCTGTTGTACCGCTCGCCATCTGTGGCTCAGGAACTCTTATAATCCTATATTCTAATTATGAGGAGAAAGTTGGCCCCTTTTCCTCTTCCTCGGACCTGGCATGGAATCCGGAAAGGATGCTCCAGTGGGAATATGTCGGACTGATACGTCGGTCCACAAAAATCCACAAAAAATGCGATACTGTATGTATGTAATATTTAATAAATGTACAGTTTTACTCTTGTTGTTTACTCTTTTCAGAGGCTCTGCGTAACGTCTGTGACACGCAAGAACTCACAAATTCTATTACAAAAGAAGAGCACGGTCTAGAATATGATACGATTAATTAGCCCCAGATCGATACGTGATCAAACTGGTTCAGAATCTGGATTAGGCCATAATTCATTCAGGAAGAATGATGACACGGAGGAGAAATATTTTACAAGTATCAGAGCTTTTCTGGAATTATCATCGTTACATCGGTTAATTTTAATCATTGTCTCTTAAATCCCTGCATTGATCCCGATCGTCGGATCGTTAAACCCCTAGTGTTAACAGGCGCACTGCACCAGCTGCCGATGTGACTGCCCTGCGCGATTCAGAAAATGTTTAACAAGATGAGGTTCGAAAAGCTAGCACCGTGATGCCGGAAAACAAAAATCTGAGTTACTCAGCTGCTCTATGTTTTTAAAACCCCTGCTGAACCTCCCATAAACCGTGCCACAATCAGTTTCAGTTCGACTCTCAACCCGAGGCCTGTGCTGACACAAGTCCTTCTCATCGCAAAACTCAATGTGCAACTGCGATTTTAAACCATGACCCATCGGTTTCCGACAGACATTAACGACCTAGGATTCCTGTAAACTCACCCGGTATCAGACTGAAAATCTGGATATATGGAACACAGTTATTACTCATGATGAATAATGCACCACTCAGGTCACACTTCTCATGATCTGCTCTCCTTCCCACGTCACTCCCAGTGTCTGGGGTCGATTCCTGTCCAACATAAACTTTTTTTTTTTTCATTTTTTTTTTTCATGTGCTGGGTGAAAGAACAGAGAAGTGCCTTCTTTGAGTACTTTATCAAGCTTAAAACCCCAAAGCCCACACGGTATCCCTTTCTCCTCCTCCCTCTCACACACCTGATCAGTCAAGCAAACAGGGGCAGCGCTAATAAAAGCCCATCTTGCTTCGCTTCCAATTTCCCTGATCGAATGTCACTCAGGAATGTTTGCATGGCTGAAAGACAGAAAGCACTTTTTTTTTCCCCCTTTCCTTTAAGGCAGCAGCCGTCTCCTCCTCTGAGCCTGATTAGCCATGCTTTTGTTTAGCCGCGTTTTTTTTTATTTTGAAACGAGAGGAGGATGTAGCCCGTGTAGCCTGGCTGAGCAGCGCCGAGGTTTACAATGCACCTCACGGCACCTGCAGAGAGGATTAGACAAACACGAGCACCCCGGCATAGGCTAACACACTTTCCGCTGTTCCACTTGATATTTACCTATGGATTTCTCGCGACGGTCCGCTAACGTGCGAAGTTTGACTATATGCTTTCGCAGTGTTTCATAAATGGATTTAAACATCTAGCGCGCTAAGATATTCTGAACGGATCGAGCTAGTACTAGATCATGACATTATCAAATGTCACACCATGAGAGGGAAGAGAATGGGAGAACCTGTGTATTGTTTTTCGTTTTTCAATGCTCACCCTGTGCTCCACGCCGAGGCATTGTGCGCGCTTGGCAGTGTCCTCGGCGAGCACCGAGTGGAAATAGGCGAGAACTGCTAGCGGAAGCAGATCCGCTGGGACTCCCGAGCCTGTCCTCTGTGCTTGATATGAAACAAAGCTCTTGTGTGGCCTTTGTCTCAGTCACCTTCGCTGACACACATAGCAGCCTGGACGTAAAGATGACTTTCAAAGACAAAGAAGTAGGTCCGCCGAGCATGTGGCGAACTATTTTAAATGTGTCAGCCTTCATCCGCCTGAGGAGTTGATGTTTAATTTTTCACAGATTTTGTCTGGAAGTGTTAATTGATTTCAAACTGACTCCGTGGATAGACAACATGTTTGAGCTGATGGTCGCCACTTCGGAAGCCTCTATGACAGCTTACACAAATTGCTTTGACAGCGCACGAGTGACTGCGGTGACATCCGCACCATTTTCCCCTCGCGCAGTTTACCTTAGGACGCTTCTGTATATAATGTTTTTTTTTCTCTTTTCCCCCCACATAGCCTCTGAAATCTCTCATTAAAGTCGACTCATGACGGCTTCTGGCACTCGAGAGGAAAAGACAGATTATAACAATTTGTATTTTTCCTGACTCCCCTTCCCTCCGAACCCTCCCTCTTGCCCTCGGTGGATCTTTCATTAGATTCTGGCCAGGCTCCAGACACCACTTTGCCTTATACAAGCATTTTTTTGTTCGGTTTTCAGCAAAGGAGGCATTTTTTATATATATATATATATATATTCCAAGTTCATTAATAGGAGATTGCCACTTTCTCCCGCTTTCATTAAATGCAATGAGGCTCGCAGGTAAATCTGCGCCAGAAGCGTGGTGCTGTCAGTTTCTGGAGAGACCAAAGGCTGTTTGGTGGCACGAGTGAAAAGAAATGGAAGGAAGGCTGTCCCGCCAAAAAGCTAGTGGGGAGATGCACTGAAGGGGAGAGAAAATGCCTCCAAAACATAGTCCTCTCCATTGGCATTCATTTTAATGGCAAATTTGTCGCGAGCTGTTGTCAGGCACCCTCGGCGTAATGATTAGGCCCGCTAGTCGCTGCGAAGCACTGACTTCAAGATTCGCCTGGTGAGCATTGTCAATCCGTGACAGCACACAATGGCGGCCCGAATTGTGAGACGGGTTGGCAAGCTTGTCCCTGTGAAAAAAAAAAAAATATATATATATATATATATATATAAAAAAGCCCTCCCCACACACGCCTTAAAGCTGCATTTCTGCTGTTAGTGAATATTTTGTCGTGTTGATATCGAGTTGATTAGAATGAAAAAGGAAGCCAAACCACTGAAAAGATGCCCCTTAGTGAAGCGTGGGAGACTGACAGACTTTCCTGGAGTTAAACTATTCACTACTTTCTGAAAGCGTAACTCCTTAAAGAGCGCGCAGCGTTTACGGCAACGTTGGGAACCCGGAATACTCGGTGTTTAGCGAGAGATGTCAGTCCCATCCGTGTCCATTTTGCCTGATCCCTCAACACCCAATGAAATACCATGAGTCATTTCCTTAACTCTCATTCTGACATGCTGGATAAATCAGTTCCAGCACATGAATGACTAATCCACTTCGGAGATGTTTTGGCAGCAGAAAAACACATTATTTGTTCGGTGCCTTCGATCTGCATGGTGATGAAAAAGGTAAGTAGTCACATTTGTAAAGGACATGTGCTTAATCAGAGTTAAATTATGCTACGGTGAATAATCCATCACGCTGGAGCTCTCCCTCTGAGTGAAATCAGACACTTAGCCATTAGTAAAATTAGACAGATGTCTAATTTTGTAAAGCCGTTTTTGTTTAACACGGACTCCGTGTTTGTTTAATATGCAGTATATGCGTGCTTAGCCTCATTATGTCATGCGGACGAATCGCTTTCTTCCTCCGAACGCTCCTTAAAGTGCCCGCTCCTGTCATATCTTGTCCGTTCTAGTATTTAGAGCTAAGCTGGTAAAGCCGGTAAGGACGGCATCATGCACTCAATGTGTTGCTTCAACCGCGTTTTTATTCAAAAGAAGAAGAGGGGAAAAAAAGAGCACAAATCTTTTTCTTCTTCTTCCATGTGTGTCCATATCACCTTCTCAAAAGAAACCCAAGCATACTGTAGCTACCAGAAATCTCTTATTGAGTTGCATGGTTGCCCATTAGCTGTAATGGAGTGGGAGGTGGGACGGAGCGCCTCTCATTAAACGAGAGCGGTGCAGCCCTTCTCAGGCTGAAAACGGTTAATTTATGGAAAAGAGAAGGAGGGCAGATGAGGCGCTGAGATGGAACAGATATCCCGCAATGGCTCAAGGCAGGGGGGAAGGAGAGAAGGGAAGAGAGAAAGGGTGGAGAGAACCCGAGCAAAAGGAGGAGAGAGGAAAAGTGAGAGAGAGAGAGAGAGAGAGAGAGAGAGAGAGAGAGAGGGAGGGAGGACAGAGGAACGGCTAATGGAAATGAGTGACAGGCTTTCAGAATGATTTACAACGGGCGGCTGGGCGGCGGAGCTGCGGCGCTTTTGATGGATGATCCTGAAAGACGGCGCGCGACCATAAATCATGTCTTTGAATCATTGACAGAGATAAAGGAGGGGGAGAAAAAGCAATGGCATTGATGCTCATTCTTCCAATAATGTACATTGACGAGTTACACTAGCGAGCCTTAATTAAAAAGTGAACATGTGGTCCTCTTTCTCCCTCACTCTCTCTTTCTCTGTCTGGCTTTCTCTCCAAGCTTTGGGTGGTGATATCAGTCATGTTTAAAAATGCAGTTTCGTACCGTCCTCGCCTCTTACTGCACTCCTTAGTGGACCGGATAAAAAAACAACAAAAAAAAGGAACAAGCTAAAGTTTGGAAAGTGGACGGCTTTCTTTTCTGTGAAATATTTACACACCTTATTTTGTTTTACCTCCCTGTCATGCAACAATAAAAGCCCATGTTTCACATTTCTTCCTGATTTTTCTTTTTCGTTAGTGCCCCTGGACAGACACACACGCACACACAATATGTTTGACTCAAATATGGTCATTTGTCAGTCCATTGTTACGGTGACAAGTGCAAACAGCAAACACGACAGGTCAAACTTTGGGAGGACAATCGCATCCGGAGCATCTCCTCTTCTGCCAGGTCCTGATGGATGTCAGAAGAAGGGAAGCAGAGAAGAAGGAAAGATGTAGAGAAGAGAGAGAGAGAGAGAGAGAGAGAGAGAGAGAGAGAGAAAGAGAGAGATGAGCTCGGCGGGAGAGGTGGCAGCCTGAACGCTTGGCATTCTGCATCAGCTGGGCTCCTCCAAACTGCACACAATAGAGCAGCGAGGTGAAAGTAATCCAGAACATCTGTCCTGGAGCTGAACGAGCTCGGCCTGTTTGTTCTGTTAGAGGAAAAGAGGCTTTGGAGAGATAACAATCCCTGCGCGGAGAAAATAATGGAGACAAATACAAACAGAGAACAAATCTACAGATGCAAATATTACAGATTCGCTAAAGACGGACTGGCACCTATGGGCAATCTGGCTACTGGCATGTTTCTGTTCGCTGGGAGGAAACCTGAGAATCCAGACGAACCCTGGAGCTGTGATATCAATGTTCAATCAGGTTCATTTTTTCAAGTTCATACTGTATATATATCTCAACAGATCGTTTGTGCCAAAGCATCCACGGGGTGAAAGAACAAACTGTTTCGTTGCGTGTAGGAGACTGTGAGAGAGTTTCGCTTCGTTCCTTTCACATTTCTCTCTCAAACTCGTGATGATGGCTGAAAGTCAACAATAAGGCATTGACTTTTCAGATGCCTCGTTCACGCTGGCTGCAGTGTTCCTTATGTCACAGCTTGTCTCGCTTTCTAAAGAAAATGACATGAGCTTTGCGTCAGAGGCCAGACCTCCCCTCGACTTGGCTCCTAGTTGTTGTGTTTTAGATTGTAACCTTGTACCATGGTCTTGGAGGCATGCGTATGTGTGTGTGTGTGTGTGTGTGTGTGTGTGTGTGAGTGTGTATGTGTGTGGTGTATGTGGCCGTTTGCTGAAACACATAAAATCCACCTCCAGCTGGACGATGACATTTTGGCTGTTCGAAATGAAACCCAGGCAACAATAGTGCTCCTGCTGTGCAATGCTGTGGCACACACACACACACAAGGCCTAGTGTGAGGTATCAATGCCACACATACAAACACCATACACACACACATTTTTTCCCCCCCTGCACCGTTGGGATGAGTAATTATTTTCTGCATATTGTGAAGTTGTACATCTATCATGTCTGATCCCATACTGACATTTTCAAACACGGCTTGATGGACACCTGAAGTAATTACTTGTCATTCTTCCGTTTGAGGATTTTCATGTCTTGCTGCTACGTTCCCCGCAACACTCTGCTGCCTGCTCTTCTCCGGCGCAGCCGTGCGGTATTTTAAGAAACTTCATCTTAGGGGGAAAAAAAAAAGTGCACCAAAATCAACACACACACACACAAAAAAAAGTGATTGAGACAAAAAAAAAAAGATTTGAGGATGAGTCGAATAATGATTCGCGTGTCTGCTGCAGCCTTTCCAGCCAAATGAACTGAGGAGCTCGATAAACTTCAGAGTCGCTTTGTCTTGGAGTGCTCATTATTTACTCGGCTCGAGACCCTATGATCTTAAATGGTCTTAAAAGATGATCCATATAGTAATGAAGTCAGCTCCCCCGCTGGCCGGATGCCCAAATACACAACATAATCAAAACAAAGGCGCTGGGGATTCTGAAGCGCTGCGCTGCGTTTGACTGACAAACATGACTTTTATTCCTTTGTCGTACCCCCTTTTCTGGTAAACAGATTAATGCTTATTGAACACTAATTGATGTATATACTCTGCAAATGGCTTGAGGATGGGAAGAGTGCTGCAGCAGATCATCTTCGCTTTCGTTTTTTTAATGCTTCACCATGGTCTGGAATCGGCTTGCAGCTCACCCTTAATTGAAGGACAAACATTTCTGCAATATGTGTGATGTGTTGTACTCTTAAGCATGAAGCATGACAAAGGAGTACAAGCTTTTTTTAATTCGGTCACCACTGTACAGCAAGGTTCAGTGCCGTATTAACCAGAAGTCGAATGTACTGTATGGTGGTGGCGGCACGGTGGTGTAGTGGTTAGGACTGTCGCCTTGCACCTCCAGGGTCCGGGTTCGATTCCAGGCCAGGCTCAATTCCCGTCTCTGTGTGCATGGAGTTTGCATGTTCTCCCCGTGCTTGGTGGGTTTCCTCTGGGTACTCTGGTTTTCTCCCACAGTCCAAAGACATGCTGATTGGCGTTCCCAAATTGTCCATTGTGCATGAATGAGTGTGTGTGTGTGCCCTGCGATGGATTGGCACACTGGGCATACCCTGCCTTGTGCCCTAAGTCTCCTGGTATAGGCTCCAGGCCCCCCATGACCCTGAATACAGGAAAAATCGGTATAGATGATGAGTGAGTGAGTGAGTGTATGGTGGGGGCCAAAAGTATGAATTTTGATGTTTAATGACATTTAAAAAATTGTACAATAATGACAAGTACACACATAATTGGTCATTTTATGCAATGAAAACTATACAACGATCAATATTTACTATGAAGTGCATTATTCTGCTGGATTCAGCTGGGCATAGAGTCAAAAACACGTCTGCAGTACTCTGGTGTCAGTCGCTCAATCCATGCCTGCTTGACTGCTTCCTGAAAATCATGTACAGAAGAGCTTTCCTTCGTTCCTCACCTTTGCCCAAAAGTTTTCTATTGGGTTTAGATCGAGAGATGACGTGACATTCAGACCCTGAAAACCACCGTCACACAGCGAGATTTTCACTCGTTTTTCGGTTAATTATCACACCTCTTCAACCAGATAGGCAAAAACTAATTACTAAAAACACTTTTTTTGGGCGTAGGGAGAACTATAGTACATGTCATATGTTGTCTTAATACTTTTGCCCACCTGTAGACGCAGTGGAAACAGCGAGCATTGCGCGGAAGTGGACATTAAGTCGCAGCTCTGCCAGTTATCTTTCTTATAGCATGACAACCTTTTGATGCTGTTTATAGCCGTATTCGCATGAAAGCTGGACGTTAAAATCCGATCAGTTTTATAAGAGTGTACGGATGAGGATGTGAATGAAACAAGTCGAGTTCAAGTTGGCACCCACTGGCACCCGAACATCCTTGTCATTAACAGACTGAGATACAAACCAACGTGAAAATGTAGCAGCGCATGTTTAATTAATTCCACACGTTGTTTTTTCAGGTTAGATTTCTTTTTCTTGACTGTTACAAGAGCTACAGCACTTGTCATGTGACCATAACCTTTCCTGTCAGGCTACACAGTGTACAGTAGGAGCCCATTAGCTGACACCACAGGGGTGAAGCCGTGCGCTCGGACCCTCGGACCCCACCGCCTTGTTGTTTTTGGAGGATTGAGAAAGCAAATAGCCACTTAAAAAAAACAAAACAAAACAAAAAAAACACCCTCCCTGTGCTTTCGGTCAAACCCAAAACGCCGTCGAGCCATTCATCAAAGGGCTAGACAACCTGCTCCTCTGCCTACCCCCTCCTTCCACCCGTTGGCACTGGCCATCTCCCTCATCTCTGGGTTTTAACTAGGGCTCCGCAACATTCCAGAAATGACAAATGATACTTATACCTCTGGCCTGTACCGAATCAATAGGCATGCAGAACGGCTATCCATCTTGCTAGCTATCGACAGCTGCTGCTTGACATCTGAAGGGGGGGGGGAGCCTGGTGGCTTTATTCAACAGCAAGACAAGGCTAATGGCAACGTGTATTTTTTCCCCTGAAGTTTGTTTGAACTGACTGTCCCATTGTCTAAGATGATTCGCCCAGGCTCTCTCTACTACAGAGTTTAAGAGTGCAAAAATATATGTCTAATCAACGAAAAATCTGCAGGTAATAACTAAGCTTCTGTAACACTCATCCAGCATCACATTCAGCTACATGAACAGAAACAGGAACGCCTTCCCAATTCAGTCTAAACCTATCCAGATGACTGTATTTGGCATCGGCGTAGAGCGATCAATCACCATAACACGAACGTCACAGTCTCGAAGAAAACGAACCGACCGAAACATTGCATCTCTCATGCTAAGCTCCCTAAGCATTATCCCAGTGACCTCCTCAGCAGGGATGCCGCTCGAGCGCTAAGCTAAGCTCACACCTGCGCGTGTTTACACGGCCGCGGGTGCTGCTGGAAGCCGATGGCGGAGAGATACGGCTGCGTCTGTATCTCAGCAGCTGACAGATAGCACTTCAGTCCAGCTTTAGCTGCACCTCCCCTCAAGGGGACGTGATTGATGACTACCGCTGCCACCTAGATCCATTCTCTCTCACTCGTTCTCTCTCTCTCTCTCTCTCTCTCTATCTCTCTTTCCAGAGTCCTGCTGCACTTAGAATGAGGGTGACACTCATCCCTCACACCACTTTTAAAGATGCTGTTTTGCAAACGGAGAGACTTTACAAATACCCGTGTTTGCACTAGGAAAAAAAAATCGTTAAAGATGGATGAGGGGTGAATTTCACATTCTGTTGCTAGATAAAGGAAGAACACAGCGTGAGAATTAGAGAATACGATTTCATCATGTCTACATGACCTTATGGGGCAGGGGTACCTCAGTGGACTAGTCAGAATGTCCGCGGTTTGAGCCCCAGCGTCACTGAGCTGCCACTGAGCTGCCACTGTTGGACCCTCGAGCAAAGGTCCTTCACCTTCAACTGCTCAGATACAATAAGGCATCAGGCTGGCAACCTGACCCCATAAGAAAGGGGCGCTGAAATGATCTCTTCGGGGAGAGGAGTATTCGTCTCTTACCTTACGCGATGTGATATTGAACTCTTACCTTACGCGATGTGATACCGCCAGGATTTCCAGTGATGTTTAACGTCGATCATACGACATTAACAAGGTTCAAGATTACAACTTTACATAACTTTAAAAACATGCGATGTTCAGTTCAATTTTGATTTTCCATTCAGTTTTGCATTTGATATTAAAGTTTAAATGACTTGCCTGTAGCCGCTTTTCTCTTACCATTCGTTGATCAAACCGCATGCACACTTTTACAGTAACAACGCTGAAAGCAACGAACGAAAATGGCTGACCTGGTGTGAGCGAAAACGTCACATCAATCTGACTTTTTTTGTTTCAATCTTAAAGAAAAAATCACAAAACACTAAAAATCAGACGTGATATCAGACAGATATTTTTTTATGCAATCCTAATGACACTCATCAGTACTGCTCGGTGGCGTTAGGTTTAATCTGTTCTAAACGCTTAAAATCATCAATCAAGATGTTTTTCGGGGTTAAATGAAATATCGCCCAAGCCCAGCATGGAGGGTTTTTTTTTTCCCCGATTATGTCAGCAACGCTAATGCCTTGTTGTTTTTATTCGCTTTTCAAAAGTTAGAAGTTTGACGCCCTGTGCCTTTTAAGAAACCGGCGCCCGAGCCATCCATTTTAACGACGCGACCGTAAACGTGTTAATGAACACTTAGCCCAGCCATCTGGAAGACAATTACACGGGAACAAACACACCAGCTCAGCAACTAAAGGTTGGGTCATCAATCACAGACAATTGTCACAAATGAGATGACTGTTTTCTGCTGAGGCTTTGGCCTCATAACCCGATGAACTGCTGCGTCCAGGGGAAAGCGAGCTCCTCGTTCCAAGGCTTAAAAGAAGAAGACAAAGAAAGACCATCTCTCGCCCACTTAACCGTCGCGTTAAAGACAATCAGCCTCATTAGCGGTATTGGCTGCCAAATCTGGGTGTGATCTAAGAGTGCAGTGCATCATCCAAAAATAAACATCTCGCAATCTGTCCCCATTAGGTGACAAAAAAGTGCGAAATAATTGTGCATCATAGCAAATGCAAATGAAATGCGTATGAAAAACAGGTTATTTTTAACTAGAACGCATAGAAAAGGACGTCTATACAGGGAAAGAGAAAAGGAAAAAACTCGCTTAATAAAGTGCCAGTCCTCAGAGGTGTCCTACAGTCAGGCTTAAGCCTCTCCTCTATGAGTAGTCTAATTAATTAACATTTCCTCCCTTTTTCTAATTGTAATCATATGCCCCTTGGGGAGCCATCACGGACTGTAATTGCAATTAAACATTTGGATGAGTTGGTAAAACAATGTCAACACACGCAGTTCATCTGCGGAGCCGCACAACGAGGGCGTAGGGTGGCTTGAGCGTCACTTGCGTACGTGCAAAATTCACATTCAGCCATTAACGTTAGCATTATTACGCGTTTATGCTGCCAGGATTTGTGTCTTCTGCATGCAAAAAAAAAAGGGATACAATGACAAAAAGCCTTTTTTTTTTACTGTAATTTGTCTCTGTTTTAAAAATGCTTAGAGATGTTGTTTATTTTTTTCTTTCCTTTCAGTATGGAGATGAGCAGACTTCACTGCTTTCTCCTGGCTTTCTCTGTTTTTCGGGCTTCCCATGAGGTACGGATGAAATCCGACCTATTCTGGCAACATCCTAATATTTTATTTTACCTCAGGAGCTGGGACTGAGTCACAGCGAGCCCTGAATATGAAAATCTTGCAATCCTGTGGTCAGGTTGTATATGTTTTAGAGATGGGGGGGAAAAAAAATAATCGTTTCAGTTATGTATCACAATTCTTCTATGTGGGGGATTCATGTATCCGAAATAGATTTTTAAAAATTCATTCATTCATCTTCTATACCGCTTATCCTGTACAGAGTCATGGTGGGAGTGCCAATCCATCACATGGAACACAAACACATTACGGGAAATTATGGAGCACCAATTAGCCTAATCTGCTTGTCTTTGGAATGTGGGAGGAAACCGGAGAACCCGGATGAAACCCATCAAGAACATGCAACCTCCAAGGCCACAGATCTGATGTGGGAATTGAACCCTGGATGTGTGAGGCCACAGTGCTAAACACTACGTCATCAAGGTGCCTGTTTAAGATATAGTTTTTAATTCACATACATTTGCATTTGAGGCGGTAATATGGTGCAGTTCCTCTATAATCCTACAGGTGGTGCATTCTAAACTATTAACAAGGGCAGGCAGAAGAGCATTCTGTGTGGTATTAGTGGATTATTTGCTACTGTAAGTTTGATTAGAATTAGAACAAAATCTAAAATATAAACACACATATATATATATATATATATATATATATATCAAATTTGGGATATTTATAATATATTGATAATTGTAGGATAGCAACATGAATCAGCACCTAAGTATCATGATAATATTGTACTGTGGTCCCTGGTGATCCCTGTCCTTAATATATTTCTCTCTTCTTCTTTTTTTGGGCCAAACAAATAAAATGTTCCACTTGAATGAAGGTTATTTTTAATTCTATTAGACTTTTATATCCTAATAAAAACTTTATAAACATTGCATGTGCCCTACATGTACTCATGTGCCACAGTTTTGGGGTGAGGATGGCGAGTTTTCTTTTTTTTTTTTTGAGGGGAAAATCAAACCTCAACATTTTTTCTTGGCAAGATGAGGATGAGCTGATGACAGTGCATCAGAAATCATTTTACGTGATCAACATGTATGGAATGTGAGAAATCGTATGTTGATGACAGGGAGTGTCAGCGAAGGAGCCCGTGTTTGATAGCGTCTGCTGTTTCTCATTAGGCAGATGCTACTTCACGGAGAGCCGTGCAAACTGTTGGATTCACAGTGTGATCCTCGAATGCTGATTTAATCTTAGCACAGATCTTAAACCAACCCTTTAACTGTGGCTTATTCGTCGACAAAAGAACATACCAGGATTGAATGTGTGTGCATATCATCTTCTATTAGCTTTAATTAAAAATAGATATCCATGAAATAATAAATACCTCTTTTATTCATATAACACACACAAAAAAAACACTAGACCCCCCCCCCCCTCTCTCTCTATATATATATATATATATTTGACCATTAAATATTCACACGGCTGATACATTTAAAAAAAAAAAACACACACACACACACACAACACAAAAGCCTAAGCAGTCTCTTACTGAAAAACCCCCTTCATTTAATGATCCCCCACTAAGGAGGATTCAGCGTACGCACACACCTCCGAAAGAATTCAAATCCCTTTTCCCACAACCTCTTTCAGGCCGCGTGATAAATGACACCCGTCATTCCACCGTTGCCAAACAGCTCAGTGGGGAATTGTACTGATATATGATTCACAAGAACAGGAAATAAACTCTCCCTTTCTCGACTGCACACTCACTCACCAACTAGGGCGGACCTGGACAGCGTCAGGGCTCAAACGTCTAAGAAAGGAGACAGCCCAAAATGGCATAAAAAAAGAAAAAGACACCGGATTTCAAAAGCGGCTTCCACCCTCCGCCGAGGATGGATAAAGAAAAAGAAGTAAAAAAAAAAAAAAAAAAACAGAGACACGGAGCAGCGCTGAAATACGCTGATGATGACGTTTTTTTTTTTTTCTTTTTTTTTTTTCTGAGAGGAAATCAGCAGGCCCACTTGGGCAAGGTAAAAGTATGCAATTATCGAAGGGGGTAAAAAATCTCAGCGAATGAGCAACCTTCCCCTGCCCCCAATTATAATAAAGCAAGTGAGGCTAATTACTGGCCCTTGATTATCTGAGATTTCTGTCTTTGCCTCTGAAAGACAGACTGAAAGATGTAGAAATGAAGGAGGGAGGAAAAACAGAAACAACGAGAAGCTGTGATTTGGCTCGGCAGACAAGAATTTGCCCTTTATAGACTCCTTTACTTTCTCACACTCAATTTTTTCTTCCTCTATACACTGCGCAGCTTTTGTTTCTTTACATTTCGACATCTATCACTACATCACTTCCAGGTTTTTTTTTCTTTTCTTTTCTTTTCTGGTTCCTGGATGCACTGTTTGAGTAGGAGTAGAGCAAGTCCACTTCAATAAGAAATAAAAAAAAATATATATATATTTACAATAAAAAACAATACTGAATATGAAACAAAAATACACTTTAATAATCATGTCTAACCTAATGCTTTCTGCTGTAGTCCTGACGCCCTTCAGGATTCATGCTTGTTTTGGACAACTTACTCACTGATGTACAGTATCCTGAAAATTTACAAATATTTTATATGCTTATCCCACTATGAATTGTTTTTTCACCTCTAATGTGTGTATGGGTATATATGTGTGTGTGTGTGTGTGTGTGTGTGTGTGTGTGTGGCCTCCCACTCTGGGATATGCCCAGGGCCAGGACGAGGGTCCTTCAATCACTCCGACAGCGACATCCTTTCGCCATCACCGTCACAGAGGCCCCAGTGAGGAGGGGACGGAGATATTTATGAGCTGCGCGTTTGCACTGGCATGATATACGGCCTTGTAGTTCATCTCCTGCTCGTTTTTTTTTTTTTTTTTTTTCCAGGCTCAGCGAAGTACTCCTGTGAGCTTTTGCTGGACGGGGATAATGCAGGCAGCAGACGTGAGTCGCTGTTCCTGAGGCACCTGGTCTTGTATTTTATAATCAATGGTTAAGTAGCAGCGGGGTGTGTGTGTGTGTGTGTGTGTGTGTGTGTGTGTGTGTGTGTTGTTCATTACTGAAGCGGCTCTCTCGGAGCGTCCTGTGAGAACGTGGTATTGTTTCTGGACACACGCGTGGATTTGAGTGTACCATGTACTCTGCTGGCAACACAGCTGGAATGTAGTGATACTGTACGTCTCTGCTGGAATGAAATACAGTATCAAAGACTATGTTTGTACCTCTAAAGCCAGTCATGCATGAGCACGAATAATCCTAGTAGTACTAATTATTATAATAATAATCAAAATGGACTGTTATTTAGCAGCGCCTAAAATAGCACATGATCCAGCACATGCTCGTATTTTGCATTTTATACCTGTTTTTTTTTTTTTTAATCATGTGCTGCTGATACAGTATGATTAAATGATGTACAACATGGCATAAAAAGCCCACAATGACCATAAAACATACTTTAGACGAATAATGTTGACGAAGCGAATGTGGCACAAACTGCTAAATGTTCATCTTTCTTACTGTACTTTTTAAAAAAAATTTTATCCATGCTGACCATTTTAATTGAACATCATGACAGTTTGCAGGCTGCTCCTGTAGTATTCCTTCATCTACAGTCATTTTCTTCCGTGTGCTAAGTGACGTGAACGTGACGTGAACATGAACAGCCAAAAGCCGGGATACTGCGAGTTTTTTTCTTTTCTCCTGCCCTTCCACCATTTTGTAACTAAACAAAATACACATACATGCCTGCAATGCGTTTACCTGAGTAGAGTGACTCTTCCCCCCCCCCCCCCCCCCCCCCCCGCTTTCTCCTTAGAAATAATAATTGCAAAGGAAAGCTTGCAAAGCCTTATGGCAGATTAGGAAATGAATTGGAAATGGCTTCAAATTGTCGCTCGAAAGCAAAGAGGCTGCTTTTGCACCACAAGGGGTTCCTTACCTCAGGCAGGAAGAGGATTAAAAGGAGCCATAAAAGAGCTTAGTAATGGCATCGGTAATGTTTCATCACCATTAAAATGGCTCAAAAAACATCTGCTTTGCATTTTTCACTCCCCTGCTACTCATTTGTCTGTGAAACTTTTTTTTTTTTTTTTTTTTCTAGTGTGCCCCAAAACTTCTTGAGTCATTCTTACCTGGGGGCATTTTAAAACGTAAGACTGCGCTGTCCTCCCATCCTGAATTATGCTTCTGAATCATCTTGTCTGGTCCCTGATCCGGTGATTTAAAGACCGTTTTAATACAAAGTCTGAAATATTATGCCGACTGGGTCACTGTTTGACCGTATTCTAAAGCTGCCCGTTCATTGTACTGTAACTCCTTGGCTATTTTTACGTGGGTGAGTTATGTTTTGACTTTCCGGTTTGGGGGATTTTTTTTGGGACTGCGCAGAGAGACATAAAAGGCTTTTAGCACACATATCAACACGGTGCAGTCCTGCTACCTGCTGAAAGAATTATGTGTAATTCAGCCAAACATCATATCTTGGTTTATCTTACCCTAGGCAAAATGTCTTTCCCATGATGCAAGTCAGACTAAAAGATGTGAATGTCATGTAATGAATCTATTCTCCCTCTCTCTCTCTTTCTCATTAAAATAAAATTTTCTTTTTCATGTCGGTTCCAAACCACATTCACATTCCGGCAACATTCCTTCTCTACCGCACACAGTTAATAAGAAGGGCTGGATCGCGTTCATGGACATCGCATACAGGACAGTAAGTAGTGTTGAATAAACAGCGCGGCTGAAATCCTGCGCTCCTTCCTGAGAAAGATCCCACAGTGATTTGGGCCACGGCTTCATTAGGTTATTCCTGTGCGAATGACTGATTGCTGCCAGTCAACACGGCCCATTCACAACCCACGGTCAACACCCATCAACACTGCTCAAGGGGAACATTCAGCGGGAGCCAAAAAGGGAGTGGTGCAAGGGTTTTGTGGCATGAACGCTGGATGGCATTGCAACAGTGATCCTTTTGTTCACACCTATTTAAAGACGGAGATTATATAGACTTCAGTGTGCGACAAATGAATCGCTCATTAAAAAAAAAAAAAAAAAAAAGGCGATAAAAGAAGAGGGAAATCTCTTCAGGCTCCAGTAGTAAATAAATCACACAGAACCCTCACTCTTTATCCAGTACACGATATAACCTACAACCTACTTCCCAACACACACACATACTGTACACACACATGGACAGGTAACCGAGTCCTTGGTGTCAGACGGTCCACTACATAAGGAGGGCAAAATGTTACAACCTCTGGGTCTCTTTCTTTCACTGAATCTTTATCCTTCATTGTGTTCATTCTTGCTTTGTTTGGGTCCTGTAATGCATGGCATCCGTTTTAACATCTTAAAAATCTTAATCTTAAAGATGCTAAAAGACCTCAAAGATCTTTAACTTAAAGATCTTAAGACCTTTCTTGCCGCGTGTTCTCTCGTAATAGTTCTGGTATTACTTCCTGCTGTTGACTTTTGCCAGTTTTTCTGGATTCTCCTTGTGCTGTTGTCTGCCTCTGTTAGGAACACTACTACAGGGAAAGACCCTCTTAAAACATATGCAGAATTGTTATGCGCTTGTTACGATACACTAATGTGGCTATTATTATATATAATTATTTTGGGTGTAAACCATTCATTTGCCTATTGACTACTGGTGATTGAATATTATATTATATTTTGACTATAGACTATTATTTTATCTATATCCCTCTGGCTATTGAGTATATTGTTCTGGCTAAAGATTATCTTGGCTACCGCTATAGACCACTATCTTAGCTAGGAGTCCATTATCTTGGCTATTGACCAATGGCCATGGACTAAATTATTTGGTCTATAGATCATTATCTGGGCTATCACACACATCAGACAGACACTGTTTAAATGATTTGGGCGACAGGCCATTGGTGATTATATTATTTTGGCTATAGACTACAGAATATTGAATAAATCATTTTGGCTATAGACCATCATTTTACTTATAGACCATTATCTTAGCTATAGCACATTATCCTGGCTAGAGACCATCTGACATTGGCTAAATCATTTTGGTTATAGACCATCATGCTAGTTATAAATCATTGACTATTGGCTAGAAACCATTGTGAAACAAAATACATTTTACAATGGTGAGACAGACCTTCATGGTGTAACTGTATCATGCTGCACATCCAGATACACAAACTGCATCACTACACACATCTTATATTTTGTCGGGCAAATTAGTCTGCATGGACAATATACAACCCAGTATGTGAAAATACTGACAAACTCCAGCGCGTCACATAATCCCAATGCAAGAAGATTACAAAAGTCACCTGGACATTAATAATAATAGTAATAATAGTAATAATAATAATAATAATAATAATAATATCTTTCATGAATAGAGACATTGGCAAATGCTGGTAAATGACAATGCTGAGCGTTAACCAAGAAGACAAACACCCGATGTGCTACCTCTAACTCTTTCTTGGAAATGGACTGGGCAGTACATTGGAGTTTTTTTTTTTTTTTTTTTTTTTTTTTAAAGCCTGCTAATGGATTTATGAATTGCCCACCCTTGATTATTACTGTAAGCGCTGTTATTTTTCTTCTAATTCTATTTTCAGACTTGGCATGGTGAATGTGCTTTTTTCCTACCCGAAATTGAAATAAATAAAATACCGCAATATGCTGATCTTACAAGAAGTCCAACATTTCAGCAAATCAACATCTCAACTAGAACACACTGTCAAGCTGTCAGCCTGATGCAAAAAATAGTCTAGGACTAAAGGCCTACAAGGTAACAAATTGAGCTCATTTGATTCTTCCAGGATATTTACGCATACAGACAGACGTTATATAAAAATACTCTCATCCTCAACATGCTCTATGACTATTGAAAATGTTTACTGTAACCCATTGAAATAATAGCTGCAGCTTATGGACTTGCTGTTATTCTACTACACTACCTGGATTGATAAAAGACGGGGGGAAGAAAAGAGATATAAAGGAATAGAGAGACAGCGATACAAGGAGGGCAAGGTGCCGAATGATGTTGGGCTGCAGTAATAAAGTCAGTAATATCACTATCTCACCCTTCTCTCCCAAGGATCGCCATAAACCTATTTCGAAAATTGCACCCATATATTTGGGCGAGACAGTTAGCTCATCCTGGTGACAGTGCAAACTTTTAGGGTGAATTATACCCGCGTCATTCAGGAGCGTTTATCAAAACGGGTCAATTACTTGAGGGCCAAAATTTCAGGACTTACATAAAGAAGCAGACACAGCTGAGCCAGGCACGAGACCAGACTAGGAGACTCTCTACCAGGTTAAAATTAAATGTATTTATTAATTTATGATATATTAATCAATATAAACTAATACATGTTACACCAGGTCATTTTTTAACAGATATGGGGAAATAACATCGACTCAATTACAAATCAAATTGCATTTGCATGTCAGTTCTTTGTATTGCCACAATTGACTCTAAAATCTTTATTATTATTATTATTATTATTATTATTATTGTTTATATTTACACATTTGCAAGGTTATAAAATGTTGCTGTTCCTCTATAATCCTACAAGTGGTGCAGTTTAAACTATTCACATATTGACAGGCAGAACAGCATCCTGCATGGTAGGAGTGAATTATTTGATAAGGTTGTTAAGAATTGGAACAAAAAAATAAAAAAAAAATATATAAAAATTATATAAAATTGGGGTATTTGTAAAATCATGATACTAACAGAATCGCAATACAAATCGAATCTGCACCTAGGTATTGTGATAATATTGTATTGGCTGATCCCTGGTGATTCCCATCTTTATTTTTTTTAAAATAATTAACTAAAGGTTTTGGGGGAAATTGCTGCGGAGTGATCAGAATAAAAACCTCAAAATGTGCTGTCGTATAAAATAATAACTATTTGCATTGGTTGATTATAACAGCACACCCTGTCATGTTTAATTACTTGTATGAAACCCAGATTTCCGTGTCATGTGCGTGCTGCGTGTCTGACTGAAGCATTTCTTTCTTTTCATCGCTACAAACACATTCGGAGAGAGAAATAAGGCTGAGCCTTCATATGACTGCCTTTCATGAATAATGATCAATGTGGGCTGTTTGCAAAACCACACACCCTTTTCCCTCATTGTGCCTGTAGGCAGCTGCACATTCCTACCACTCATGATCTAAGCCCGAGGTTCCTCGATATGTGTGTGTGTGTGTGTGTGTGTGTGGCTTTGAAACAGAAGAAACATGTTTAAAATAGACCAACGTGAGCCTAGAGTTAATACACCGCACAGTTCCCAGTTCTTTGTGAAAGCTTCTGGAGAGGCTTAACTAATCTCAACAGTGGCAGCCTTTAAAGAACACGCGCTCAAAACCGTACAGCATCATCAAAGCGCTCTGGTAATTACAGAGTTAAGTCATCTGACTTCTTTTTATTACTGTCAATTTCCTCGTGTGGAAGAGCAAAAAAGATACACCCACCGCTTTAATCACGGGTTTGATTCACTTTGGTTCGGCTAATGCAACGATATCATCCAGCTCCACAATGCCTTGCCATGTCTCCTCTTTGTTCGAAATGACAGACACTCAGAACGGTGTGCATCAAAGACAGCTCAGGGACAAAACTCTTTCCCAAAAAAAAAAAAAAGAAAAAAAAAAAGGCACGCCAGGATAATAAGCCCGGAGTACATACATGACTCATATTAACTTACCTCAAACTGTTAAAGTGTAAACGCCTGTGAAATGGATCTGCCGCACAGTGAAATACGATTAGGTTCCGGTTTAACATTTGAATTTACGCTACCAGGATGTCCAGTGACGTTTTCTCTGATTGCATGACAATACAAGTCCTGGTGACCTGTACCTGCATTTTCTAATGCAGTTTAACCCCATAGTATACTAGCACAACTTATCATGGAAGAATATGTTAAAAAAATATGACAAATTGTAATGCTGAGAATCCAACAAAACATTTTTTGTTTGTTTTGTTTGTTACTGCAGAATCACAGAAAAGAGTTTTCGTGATTGCCACTGCCATGCAGTTCCTGACTGCACAGTGTTAATAATATTATTGCAGCATCCCTTACACTCCTCCTTTAACTTCAAATGGAGAACATGTTTCATTTCCTGTCCTTTCTTAAGCCTATGGGTTCTCTATGACTGAATCATTTAACACATTACAAAAAAAAATTAAATAGGGAACAGGGAAAGCTCAACAGAAAGCTTTGTATTTTATTAATATGACATGGGTGAATGCTTGCTCTTACATCGATAAAGACTGGCTTGTGACTTTTAATGAAGACTGTGATTCATCACAACAGCTACAAATCAAAGCCGCGTATCAGGACGCACAATAGCGAGATTGAGGAAAACACAAGGAAAGAAAACACAAGAGCAAAATCAGAACTTTAACTCAAATTGGAAAGCGGAAGTCCTTGTTGAGCATTGTATGCCTCTTGCTGATTGGCTACAGCGTGGCAGTTAGACAGTCTGTTTTAATTACTATTAATATTAACGTCTCATACTACAGTGTTTAAGGTACCTTGTCAATTCTGCACTGCATTACTTCAGTATGAGTATATAATAGAGAACATGCCTAAAGAAACCTGGGTTACTGAGATAAAGAATGCCTCAGTATATTAACAAAATAACTTTACAATCAATTCTTTTCTATTCTAATCAGATAACAAACATCGCCAACCAAATACCTTTGCTTTTTGATCCTGTTGTTGACCTGTTTCTGAATTTTTTATTATTTTGCCTATTCTGATGTGCTGTTATAGTTTTTTTTTTTTTTTTTTTTACAGTAAATTTGCTGTTTATATTTTTATGTGCTGCTTGTTGTTACGTTTACTGAATTGCCGTTGCATGAAGTTGTGGTGTTTTTCAATATGTTTATGACTTCCCGTTGCATTTTCTGATTTGCTGCTGTGATTTTATTTATTAATTTTTTTTGCTGTTGTGTTTTTCCAATTTGCTGATTTGCTGTTTCTGAATTTTTGTTTGCCGTTTTTATTTGATTTTTAATGATTTGCAGTTGTGTTTCTAAATTTGCTAATGAATTTCCAAAACAGCTATTTTAATTTATTTCTAGCTAGAACACTTTTGTTGTGTCTGTTTTTTTTTTGTTATTGTTGTGTCTAGCTTTTTCAGCTGATTTATTTGTTTTGATGTTGTTGATCGCTTTCTGATTTAGTGTTGATTAATTTTAGTTGATTTGCTTTCTGATGTTTTTTTGATTGCTTTGTGATTTTGTTTTCTTAATGTTTTATGATATTATGTTTTCTGAATTACTTAATTTTTGTTTTTATTTCTGATTTATTAATGATTGGTTTTCAGAATGTTTTGTTAATTTGCTTTCTGTTATAGTTCTTATTTGTTGGTTTATTTCCTATTTGTTTATGTTTGTGTTTGTTTTGTTTGTTGATATTTTTGTTGATTTGCTTTCTAAATGTTTTCTTGTTCCTTTGTTTTTTAATCATTTGTTGATTTGTTTTCTGATTTTTGTTAATTTGTTTTGTAATGTTTTGTTGTTTTTTGATGTTTTTTTCTGATTTGCTTTTTGATTTTTTCATTTGATTTCTGATTTTTGATTTGCGCTTTTTTCTTTTTTTTGCTTACTGATTTGCTTTTCGCTTTATCGTTCATTTGTTTTCAGAAGTTTTTCTTGATTTACTTTCATTCTTTTTTTTTTTTAACATGCTTTCTGATTTTTGTTGCTGTTGTCTTTCACAACATCCTGATGCTAAAACCTAGCCATGTGTTAAGTAAGTTCATTTGCATAATGCAGCTGCTGGCATTATCATTATACAGGTATATGAATAATATTAAATACTTTAATTACACAGACTTTGTGTCTGTTTTGTGTATGTTAAACCAAGGCTTAAATTTGAAAAATGCCATTGATGTTAAAGTCACTGAGTGGCAGCGCAAACACTGTAAAGCTGCTCTCATTTGACGTGGCTCTACTGAACTATCATATTCATCCAACACAATTACTATGTTGTCATGTGAGGTAGCAAAAAGGAAAAGGCAGATGTAGGAAGGAGGGAGGGGAAGAAAAGCCAGCCTTCTCTCTTCATCTCGACTAAATCAGTGCAGGAAATGAATATGGATGGCCCGAGGCGCAAGGGGAAGGGAACACGAAGCCTGATGAGCTCCCTGAAGGAGGCGTCTGGACAGTGACTGCTACTTCACACACACACACACACACACACACACACACACACACACACACACACACACACACACACACACACACACACACACACCGTCGACATGTGCAGATGTTTCATCCACAAAATGTGATAAACACAACATATATTCAGACCAACATGAATAGAAGTACAAAATACACTCGATATGGAACATCAAATCATCAGTGCATGCAAGCACATGAACACACACACACACTGTTGATATACATATAGGACAAAATGTGCAAGATACACTCACACACCAACACAAAAGTTTCTGCTGCACATACACACTCTGCGGAAATGCAAAATGCTTCTTCTTTTGAATGTGCCCCGAATTGTGACAACCAGTACATTTGCAAAATACATCATTCATACTTGGATGAACGCTTGAATGCACACACACGCACAAAAACCCTTAGTACAAGTCAAAATAGGCAGATTAGTCAAAGGCAGCCAAAGTGACAGCACCTCAGCGGAGGGGCATCAAGCAGGTGCTTTTTGGCGCAGGCCACATGTGTGCGGTGACACACACACATACATCTGTGTGATTGATCAGCGTGAGCGGAGCAGACAGGAAGCAATGAGTCATGAATCGGGGCTTCGGGGGGTCCCGGGAGTCCCGGCAAACCGAGGGCATGGGGGCCAAAGCCGGGTCAAATGCAGCACACATATCCAGTCTGCATGAAGTATGGAATGAAACACGGCAGGTGTTTGCTCTTAAAGGAAAATAATTAATGACAGGGAGATGTAAAGCAGTCTGCTTTATCTGTCGTAAAAAAAAAACAGCTTGTTTTAGGCGACAGTTAGATAATCTTATACCATGACTAACCATGAAACAGGGACATCCTAATAACCCCGGCTGAGAACGGACCATGAAATGACATGCTTGTGGTCATATGATGGTTTATTTTCAATGACGGTTGGAAATTTTACTGAACAACAGATAAGCCACAGTAAGTAACCTTACACCTACATAGTGCACCTGTATGGTAAGCATATCTGACAAAGGAATGTAATGAAATGAATGTAGGCATAAGGCTGGTGTACCTAATAAACTGTCTCCCGAGTGTATTTAAAGGGATTATGAAAACAAATGTTCTCAAACAGGGAAATAAAAGAGAGAAAATATTTTAAAATATTGTCTGTAATTCAAATCACACGTTTCTATGAATGCACTCGTTTGAACACATTATGGTTTCTATGGCAACCACTAATTCAAAAGGACGTGAATGGCAAAGATTCCACATAATCTAAACTTAATAATGAACCAATATTTCACAAATAGAGGGAGCAACTGTCACAACGTACGCTCTGACAGGAACTAACTTTCACATAAATCCCACAATAGTTGACGTAATTATTCCTATTTTTAACATTATGTCTCTTATTATCGTCTAGGTCAAAAAAAAAAGAAAAGAAAAAAAAAAAAGCTTTGTTTAGACATAACATACGCTCCAGATGTCATGCAACGGGGGTCGGGTGGGGATAGAACGAGAACATCGTTGAACTGCACTAATAAGCTCACATCATCCTCGGGCCATCTGCTAGCAGGTTGCCGCTTGGCGCTGTGTATCAGAGTAACCACCAGGAAGTCCCTCTCTAAAATAGAACACACCTCGGCCACATCTTCCTCCCCCGCCATCTCACGCAAGCGCTGCGCCGGTGCAGATATTTGCATGCGTTTTCACTGACGCAGATGAATTTCATAAATCCATGTTAAAGCTCTCTACCTGCTTTACTGCTGCAGTTAATCCTAATGGAGCTGCACAAGGCTGTGTTCTATTGATATTGAGCTGCACTTATTGGTTTCAATAACTCATGGTGTGCGCATGATAAGGAGCGACCTGCGCCAAGGAACACTGGTCTGTTCAGCCAAAATGCCATGCCCTGATACTTTTCTTCAACGGCCCAGTTTTGGTGAACCTGCGCCCAGTATAGCATACAGCAGTAGAACCTGATGTGGTTTTCAATGCCGTGGAATGCTTTCATGTTCTCCGTGGCTGTTAAGAGTGGTCACTGGAACGCTCCTGTCAGCTTGGCCATTTCCTCTGACCGTCTCTGATCAACGACCGGTTTCTACCTGCTCAATGGATGTTCTCCCCATCCCCCCCCCCCCAGACCATTCTGTGCAAACTTTAGAGCCTCAACAGTCTACAAACTACTTAAAGCAGTCTTTCTGGCACAAAGCCACCGAGATCCCATTTTCCTGTTTATAAAGATTACCTGAAACGCTTTTGATCCGGATCTGCATGTGCAGGTGGTCATAATAAAGTATCCGTATACTCTCAAGCACTGGATTTTCCCATCCCCTATCTAATAACTGTGTTCCCAAAAAAAAAATGAAAATATGTACAATCTGCATCTTTTTTATTTTAACCTAGCAAAATCAGCAGTGAAAAAAAACCCAAAAAATAAAAACCGGTGTTTAAAAGCAATAATCCACTCAATATTTAATGTTAGTACGCTGGCAGAATATACCCTCACGTGACTCACACGTGATTAGAGTGCCTGTAGGAGAACTGTTTTGTGGAACAAATATTTTTAGGATTTGTACCAGAGGGTTCTGGAAGGAAGCGGCTTACACTCAGGGCACTCGCACCGTCTCACTGCTGGTCTTACGGGAGTTGTCCGGAACCGGACGAGCGGCAGCATTCATTTGCCTGTGATCTGCAACGAATGGGCCGAGCTCTAATGACTCCCTCTGGGTGCGTAATGGCAGGTATTAGAGTGCTTATCCCAGCAAGCCCTTCAGCTTTCCCAGGATAGGCACACATGGCTCCACTCAGGAAAAGCAGGCATCCATGGTGGCCATTCCAACTCTGAGAGGAACAGCTGGTAGAGGGGAAATGAGTGAAGGGTCAAGAGACGAATGCGAGCAAGCCTTGTAAAGGGCGAGGGCAGGAAGGAGGGGATGCCGGGAATAATGTAAAGAGTTGAAAAGCCGATTAAACGTAGATAATAACCTCAGCCATGGAATACAATTAGCAGTAATGAAGCATGGCGATGGAGGGATTGTTGTAATAACTGTTGGCTGTTTTTATTAATGTTGTTACTGATGAATTGCTTTACACATCTTTCTGCATTTCACTGACTCTGATTTCTTAATTCAAAATTCTTTATGTTGAGAATTTGGATACGAAATGAAAAGTCCTAAAACAACAGGGGTAAAAACATTATTATTATTATTATTATTATTATTATTAGAATGAATTACTAGTGTAAGTTAGGAATAGCAACTGCCCTCTTCTGTTTGATTTTTTTATTTATTTTTATTTTATGTAATGCAATTAAGGTTAAATGTAGAAGTTGGACATGTTAAAATTTAGCAAATCAATGAGCAAACATACAACAGCAAATTTAATGCATGAAATTTGTGTGTGCAAACTGAGCTGTGAATTACCAATTTTTTTCTTCTTTTAGCAAAAAGCAAGTGAAAGCACAGCACTAAAATACCAAGATATTAAACTATTTTGCAATTTCACAATGGACAGCTTCCTACAAATTACAAAGCTATATATATATATATATATATATATATATATATATTTTTTTTTTTTTCCCTCCAATGTAATGAGAGAATAAACATGAATATGAGTTTCCAAAAATAGAAATACAATCCAGAATATGTTTGTAATGGGGGGCAAACAGTCCCTGGTGTTCTGTCACCACAGACCGATGCCTGGGAATCTAAATAAGGCACATGATTTGATTATTTAGGATTTGATGTAAGACAACTCATGAGAGGTCAAATCTTGTCCCCTCATAAAGTGCCAACAATGATACACTTCTACATTTATACACTTTAGGAAACACTTAAAACACTTCACAGCTAAGACTGTGAGAAAAAGAAAAGAAAAAAAAAACCCTCTGAGTCAGGCTAAAGTTGAAATCCCTACCTACTACTTCCTGGCTAGACCTTGAACACGCCATGTTAAATGTGAGTTTCTCAACACTTTTACCCTTTCATATCCAGAAAGTCCACCCACACAGAGGTTACAGGAACCCTCCTCTGGCTGAGTCAACCCGAGAGCGTGCTGAAAGGCCTGGCATCGTGTTTTGTTTCAGACAGATACAGTTGGCCCACATCGAGGCATGCATCATCCTGTACAAAGGCTCCACTGTGCGCTATCAATCATGTGAAGCCAGCTCGGAGCCATAAATCCCTCCTTTGAGGAAATTCCCCCTTTCAAATTTACAAAATGGTGGTGGTGGGGAAGAGAGACGTGCTCGTTGAAATGTCAGAGGAATGATGATATTGAGGGATGAGGCCAGATGTGTGTGTGTGGGGGGGGGGGGGGGGGGGGGGGGTTTCGATTTGGTACGCAAGCAGTTCTTGATTTTGTGCCATGCGAAGTTTCACAGAGCGACTTTTTAAAGCTGATATTAAGCAAAATGGGGATAATTATATTTTGGAAGCCTGCCAATATTGTGTATGTATCTTGCGTTCTGACTGTATAAATAATAGCAGCGTCTGTTTCTCTCATCGCATAGATTTTTTTTTTTTTTTTTTAGCATTTATAGCATTTTTGCAAGCATGGCTATAATATCTTAAACAGCGCCTCCGGTGCAGAATCAGCTGAAACATTCAAACTAAAGTATAACAATGTTCAGTCCGGGAACGGTGTGAAGCGTGTTCAGTTTCAGTTGGCCATTAGAAAATCTGTTGGACTAATTTCCAATCTTCTAACCGGTTGCTAAATGACTGAATCTTTTGCTAAGCTGGAGAATGTTTCCAGAAACCCAATTAATTGGAGAAATGACATTATTTTAGATCTTTAGTGAGCTCATTTTATCAGCTCAGTGTAACCCTGCATAATTTCATAATTTCTCGTTTGCCCACATCCTAAATTACAATATTAGTCATATACTCATTATAAGGGCCATCAATTTGTGGCAAATTCCCATTAGCCAGATAAAAATATCAGTTAGGCCTATTCGTCAAAATACCATTCAGTCTATTGTATACAAATGGCAGCAAGATAGACGACCAAATGCATAAAAAAAAAAGAAAAAAGAAAAAATGTTGTGAATCACTCACTCCTTTCTTAACTCCACTAATGCGGTATGACTGCGATATACGTAGCTAAAATTATTTAAAAGCAAGAAATTACATACTGCACATGCATATAATATGCAAAATGATATTCAACTACACTTAACGACACTTAAACGCACTTTCGCTCTCCGGAAGTGCGGACAAATCAGAAACTCGTTAGCTCCAGGCACGTACCATTAAAATGAGAAATTATGACATCAGTGTTAACAGCTATGGGGGGAAATCAGCGCAGTTATGTATTATTTGTGATTCTTTTGTGTTAATGTTCATGTACCATCACACTGATTCCAAAAATTTTAATGTATATATGAAATGTTTGCATTTGAGGTGGTGAAATGTAGCCATTCTTCTATAATCCTACAGGTGGTGCACTCTAAATGATTTCTTACTGCAGTACAGCATCCTGTGTGGTACAAGCAGTCATTTGGTATGAATAAGAAAATGAATTTAAAATTGTAAAAAAAAAAAAAAATTTTTTTTAATTAATAAATAATTCCAATACAAATTGAATCGGCACCCAGGTATCGTGTCGTATCGGCTCGCCCATGGTATGTAAATCACATCCTTAATATGTAATGACATTTTTTTTTTCTTTGGCAAACTTCTACAGTAAATTGAACAATTCTGGATGTGTTGCTATATATAACAACTGTAATAATTATATAATATTAGCTGTAATAATGAACTAAAAATGAAATGTCAGCGATAAATTTAGTTTTTTTTTTTTTATAGTTCCACAAAACGGAACGTCCACGGAACAAGTTCCAGTTCTCACTTACATTATAACAGAGATAAACAGTCACTTCTTTTTCTTGAAATTAGTAAGACGTGCAAATGCAGCTCAGATTGCCGAGAAAAGCCTTTCGCTTAATGGAAAAAAAATCAAGCTTATCAAACTGAATCACTGAATCTCACAGACAAGCTCAACTTTAAGAATGACAGAACTTTATTTACACAACGGTTAGTTCAGGTCAACTAATTTGAGCGGATTTCAATTCAGTTAAGTATTGTGATTATTTTGTGTGAGTGATCATGGATTGCCACATTGACTCCAAAAACAGTTGTTGTTTTTTTTAATACATTTTTAATTTATATATGTTTGCATTTGATAGCGCAAAACTTTCCGGTTCCTGTATAATTCTCCAGGTGATGCGCTCTACACTATTCACTCTGTGGTCTGAGCAAATTACCTGCTAAGATTGTTTCGAATTGTAACAAACTTTAAAAAATTTTTATTTCGATATTTATAAAATTGTGAAAACTTTTGCAATACAAACCAAATCATCATTTAGGTATCGCAATACTATTTTATCGGGTAGTCCATGGCGATTCCCATCCCTAATATTTAGTTGAAAATGAAAAGGAAGAAGTGAGACTCATTTGACTAGATGCACGATTAACAGGACTCTACAGTACAAACAGTTTGTACATTTTGTAAGCAGCATACAAACTATTTGGTCATGTTGTGTCCAAAATGTCACTTGCTCAATATGACGTCCTTATTTATAAAACTGATGTACAAAAGTAATATCACCCATGCAATGTTGCTGTTATGCTGAATATTTTCATGCCGTTTTCAGGATAACTGCACTCTTGCCTGTAAGATAGGTGTCATTTTTTGTGTAAACTGATGTGGGGATAGTCATATGTCAATAACAGGTTAGACGATATAAAGTAACCGGTGACTGGATGTTTATTCTGAAAAAGGAACTGGAACAATAATCATGAACAAGGCTTTACAGAGATGAATTTTATGTTTTAATCGTGCATGTCTGTAAATATATAAAATACATAAAATGACGAAAGAGCCATGTAGTTAGTGCGGAATGCCAGGTCTTTCTGCTTCGCACTGGATTAGCCCTGATGCTCCCAATCTTCCTACGTACAGACAAACACAATAATCACAACCGGTTCCCCTATTGTATGATACATTATGGAGAAATACTTAGCCAGGAGTGCTTGGGATCATTAACATAACCTGCACTTCAATGCATATCGAAGATATTTCACTCTGCTCATCTCCGATTAATATGATTCCTGGAATTGTTTGTAATAAGTTTGCCTACTTATTGTACAAACTGAGCAGTTTATTCTCATAGCTGCATTATTACAAAAGCAACATGTTCTCTGGAGGTTTCTGTAACAAATCTAAAGTACCTGCATGCACTAGTGTATGATGTAGTGCGCAGGCACTAGAGACGTTAGAGAGTAGAGACTGCTCAGAGTCAACACTGAAGACTAAGGCGATACTGGCTAGCTCAGGTATAAGATGCAGAACGTATAACCAGATGTGTGAACCTCTTCACCTAATGCATTACGTGATACCTTTAATATATCTATTGTTGACATGAATCTGTGTTTGAAATTTACACACCAAGTCGCATGGGAGGTGTCATAATTATAGTGATAAGTGTCCAGCTGCTGATAAGGTGGGCGTGTAGCAATATAAACATTTCAGGAGCATGTTTAATGGTTTAGTATGAAGTCTTTATAAATGACAAATGAATCTGTTAAGCAGACTGCACAAATAGTATTGTACATTTGAGTCCCTGGATTGCGTTAATACTTAATTATGCAATGCCACATTAACAAGCCTGGAACACCTACAGCGGTTGCTCAGTATATATTTACTGGATTTGTATGTTGTATTTATACATATTTATATGTATTTATATATTTTTTTTCATAGGAACAGTAGGATGAATTTCAAGGGGTTCCTATTTTTAAGAAAAAAAATTTAAGAGAGAAGACATGTGCAATGAAATCACTTTTATTAATCAACTGCATCATTCTTTTGAAGTTCAATTCAATTAAAGAATCGATGGATTCAGAATGGACTTCACATTTTCTTTATTATTTGGGTAAACGTGCGACAGTTAAATAGGCCAAAATCGATTAATTTCCTGAACACACACCACAGCAAACCACTTCAATCGTCCGCAAAATACTCTCGTTTTTGCAAGATGTTGTTTCTTTTCTTCTTTTGAATTCATAAGCGTTTGGTGTAATACTGCCACCTACTGGACTGGAAGTGTTGAGCTGAAACCTGATTAAAAAAAAGGTTATCACTTTGTACTAGAACAATGAATTTACACATAAGCATCCAAGGCTTATTAACTACTTTTAGAAGATTTTAACACTCAACCTGTAGGAATGATCGGTGCTTGAGACATATCAGATGGTAAACAACGTATTGAACTGAATGGAATACATTAATTGCAATGCCCAAAAATAGTATTGAATGTAATCAACAGTTCACCTGTAAAACAACACCTAAAATGACAACACCTAACATTCTTTAGAACCAGTTCTGCACAAGTATTTGCATAAAATTTGTAATCGCAATAAGGACCAGTGCAATAATTGAATTGAAAAAGGCTGCAATTTATTACAGGTAATATATGCATAGTCAGCAGTTTATGTACAGTTTGTCAATAATTTAATTATTTGTTTCTTTTTTACATCCTTTTGAGGGACGAATAAATATTGGAAAAGACCCTCTTGAAGGGATCGTTTGTAACATTATTTGTAGTTAGCCTGGATAAATACATTTGCATACAAAATGGTATATTTAATATATTGCAGTTCAAATCAAAATTGTAGCACATGTCTAAATAATCACAATGCGATGTTTTGATCAATTCGTGCTGCCATATATAAATAATACAATCTAGCATCAAATGAAAAATAAAACTCTACATTTAAAAGAACTGTCACTTGGAGAAACGCAGGGCTTAATTGGTTTTCCTTGTCATAATTATTAGAGTTATAAAAAGAGATATCTGCAGGTAAATAATCAAAAGCAGGAGCATCAGTAATTAAAGTAGGCATAAGAACTCACGTAATAGCCTATAAGTAATAATAAAAATAACTAATATTGATAATCAAAATTTATTAAACTTTTAATAAGAATTACATTTTTTTGTACTACAGTCTTTGTTAACATGAAACATGAAATCTGATCTAACAAACCTAGCCATAAATAGTAAATAGACTTCACGACTATAAAAAAAGATTCTGCCACTGCCTGCAGGTAAGGCTGGAAAATATTTCCATCTACCTTCACTCATTTCAACCTTAAACAGCTTCATATTAAAACAGATTGCACATTCTACATTGCTTAGATTTTATTTTATGTCATCGAATTTAAAGTTTTCGCAAAAGAACAAGAATAGCAACTTTATTTTTAGAAGTCCCAGACACAAGCACCTTTAACTCAGCTTCACTGAAATGTTTTTTATTTAATACTTCATGTACTTCTTCTTACGCTCTTGGACAACTGGATCTTAACTGGAACTTAATGTTTCCCTTGCATGGTTCGCACTCGCACGATTAGTAAAATGTTCAATGTGAAATTTGATTTGTGACTTCATTATGTAGTTAATTGCGAGCTGCTGGATGCGTACAAGGCTAACAAGCGAATACCTGCAGCTGTACACAGTAACTCATAGTTTGTGTTCAAGTCTACTGTATATTGTACGGCTGATGTTTCGTGACGTGGACGTTGTATGGATTTGTGTGAATTGGACGTCGTTCTCTGTGGCCGGAGCTTTTTAAAAAGTGTCTAAAATGAACGCAAACTCGATCACAACTGATTTTAGATATATATCGATACGATATCATCGCGATACCTAAGTGCCGAATCGATCTGTAATGCAATTCTGTAATAATCCCAAATTTCAGATTTTTTTTTTTACAAATTTAAACAAATTAGCAAATAATTTGCTCCTACCACACAGGATGCTAGATTGTCTGCCAATATATGAGTATCTTAAAGTGCACCACCTGTAGGACTAGAGAAGAACAGCAAATTCTTTCCACATAACTTACAATGTACTTCCATACATTTGTCACAATGCATACTTGTATAAAAAAAATTATGAATAAAAAAAAGATTTCGTAGGCAGTGTGCCGATGCAGTACTGATCCCCCCCCCCCATCTCTAGTAGATATTCTGCTTCATAATTAAATCTTGACTTTATGCACTGAATCATATACAAGGCTTTCATATTCAATCTAGAGTCTCTTGAACTATGCTTGTGAATGTCATTAAATGGTTAAACTTTTATTCACTGCTGTTAGTGTACTAGCCATCAAACCGTTAATATGTTCATTGAGCTCCCTTAATCAAGTTGTAAGTACAACCGAATTATTCTATATCCTACAAGGACACCTAAGCTGTCACTGCTTTTTAATGAGTTTCAATTAAGCTGTTATTTGCAGAAGAATGGCGCAGGCGAGCGCTCGCAGCCCAGCAAGGACACGCATAAACAAGAGGTTTTTATAATGGCACGTATGCGATTTAAACCTTTTGTATGAAGTTCTATAAGGCTTGCTACGTAGATGAAACGTCGTATATAAAAACAGCTTCTTGGTTATTACATTTACCTATTAATAATGCGAAACAAAAAAGTAAAAATTTTGTGCCGTCCTTAAGAAGTATTGAACGTACTGTAAACGGACAGAAAAGCCTTTCTTTTATCACATTTATCGCATACGTATGAGCTACACTGACATTTCGGTTGTATCACGGCTCAAGTATGCTGACATTTCATGGAGATTTGTACCAAAGAAGACCGAGCTTAACACAGAGGAAATCCGTGCTACTACAAAATGCGAGTTCATCCCCATTCTTAGGGTTGTGGAAAGGTTGGAAAAATGGGTTTCAAATAAACCTACTGTTAAACATATATATGCATACATTCAGTACTGTACATACTGTACCTCATGCATTCATCTCTAGATACTTTTAAGCTCTATAAAAGGTCATATAGTCATTATGGCCGAACGTGCAGCGGCTGCTCGTGCTCTCTGTGACCTCCGGGGGAAGAAAACGAACGGCGGGGTCGGACAGGACCGCCGAATATCAAGTTGATCCATCAAATTAGCTCTCGTGTAATTGCGCGGCACAACTCGTCATGAAACGTGTTGGCAGTAAAGCTGTCGAGAAGCCATCAGCGTCCATGTTAAATGAAGACGCAAAAAGCACCGGGGGTTGGAGCTGTCTGGACGGCGGCCAGCGAGGTGGTCAGAATACTTGCTGGGCGAAGATTTAGTCTGAGCTCTAGAGATACGGCTTCTTCCTTTTTGCTCGGTGCAATTTTCACAGAAGCTTTAATTAAACGTCTTTGCCTCTTGGTTGAGGCTGAAACCTCAGATAGAACGTCGTATCAAATTTGAAAATCGGCGTGGACAGACTCAAAACGCACACGCACACACAAATCCGTAACGCATACGCAATCAAATAATCAATTCTAACAGAAAATGTGCGCGACCCTAATTAAAGAACAGGACGCCGAGTTACACGATGA